>QGOA01001456.1:0-13041 GCA_003313075.1 Termitomyces sp. MG16
ACGCCCTTACAATGCGGACTTGACCTACGGATACTTGGGTGTCTGGAACTCTGGGGCTAGGACTCCGGGGTTCAAGATGGGGACAAGGGTAATCCTGGGAGAGGGGACTAAGTCCAGGGTTTTTGGTGGAGAGTAGCTGAGGGTTGGAAGGGGGTCGAGCCATGAACTGGAGGTTCTAAGGCGAGACCAAGTTAGTAACTTAAGAGTCGTGAAGTGCATACCAAACTTAGAGCATGCAAATATTCCGGCATGCCAGTCGAAGCGTACCAATCAAGGTGTACCAGTCAAGCAAGAGGGCACGCAATAACCAAAGTGATGCAATATAATATCAAGACTAGCGAGTACAACGGAGGACTATGCTATAAGTACTACGAGGCTGGGTCTCGGGGTTCTGGGGTGTCTGGGATAGGTTCCGGAGGTTATTGAGTAGCGGGCAGGGACTGTATACCGGGATTGCGCATGTGGGGACATGCAATCAATTGGCGCAGAGGGAGTTGTGATGCGTGATGCATGATGGCCAGATGCAAATTGCATGATCTGATCATTGATGGCGGTTGACAGCGGTTGATCCCGGGGGGGCTGGCTGATGGCGGTTGTTGATGCGTGTGATGGCGGCGTTGGCGGCTGTGGGGCAGGGTGCGTTGTGGGGCTGGCAAAAGAGGTTCCCGGATGGGGCTCCGGGGAGGTTCCAGGGGGGAGAGGTCGTGACAGGGGCCACAAAAGAGTGATCAGAGCCTGCAAGGCTCTAGTGGAGGGGGGAGACCCCTGAATATACACACACAAGATTATCCTACTCAGTACCAGAGGCAGCCGCCATATCCAGCGGCAAGCCAGTTTCAGTCAGCAGGCATGGCCTATCCAGGCTGCAAGGAGCCGCTTCCATACCAGACGCCTCTCCACTCAGAAGAGATGGAGGTCAATGATGAAGGGTGCTATGGATGCCCAGAGGACAGCATGTGCTGTGAGCGCTATTACCAGGAACCATCGTCATGCTTGTCTGTGTTGAATCCGACATATGCAGGTGTGGTGACAGGGCCACCATCAGTACCATGGGCACATCGGCCTGTAGCAGAGTTGTATGTGGAGCCTGTGCCACAAGCGCAGGAGTTAGCAGTGCCAGACGTACTGTTGAGCAGATTGGAAGCAGCAGGACAGCTAGTCCCTGCAACTGCATCCTTCCTGCAGGACAGTCTGGCCATGATGGTGATGGAGAGATTGCTTGATCAGATCAAGCTGATGAAGGGGCAGCATGTTGCAGCGCTGGAACAGATCAAACGTGCATCTAAGCGCAAAGTTTCCACGTTTGAAGAACTGACCGCCAAGGTCAAGAGGGCTAAATATCAGCCCAGTTGACTGGTCAAACCTCCACAGGCAAGGATGCCATTGGCTATGCAATTCACATGCCTTGAGCAGCCTGCTCAGCTCATTGCCTCATCATCACAGTTACCCAATCCAGGCTCTCAGGCCTCCTTAGAGTCGCTGGCTGCAGTCAGTGAACCCTTGGCAGATCTGTCTCTGGGTCAGCAGGAAACTGCATTGTCTCAGGCTCCACCTATGGGGCCCAAAACCTAGTGCCAAGAGCGCTTGTTACCATCATCCCTTGTGCTGAGCCTGGAGGGAGAACTCTGGCACAAAATGCGCCTGCTCCTCCAGTGGCTCAGCCACCATTCGAATCATCTGCCCCAGCCAAGTTGGGGTCTTCACGTCAACGTCAAGGTCACAAGCCACCTCTCAATGCCTCCAAGCTGGAGGTGATAGAGTTTCCGGCTGGCATTTCCACACAGGCTGGGAAAGTCTCGATGTTATTCTTGTTGCCTGTGACTGTGCCTGCACCACAGGCACACAATCCTGTGGTTATATTGACCGCTGACTCTCGCTCTCTCAAGCAATATGATGGTCTGGTGGCGACCTTGAGGAATTGGCCCATGTCTGGAAAAGGCAAAGCACCCATGGCCTCCTTATCCAACAAGAGCAACTATAGAGAGTTGAGCTCAGAGCATGAGGAGGAGGCACAGGAAGGGGAATTGGTAGCAGACCAATTCCAGCAAGTATTGCGCAATAAGTGCATTGTGAAGGAGAAGGTGATTTGTGCCAAGGAGCTGCAGGCCCTTAAACAGAGGGCCAAGGATGAGTTCTCAGGGAGAATTCCTGATGGATTGGGGGTGAAGGTGTGGGGGCCGCTTGATATCAAGCGAATAAACTCGTGCTTCAGAGGAGCACTCAGCCACTGCACTTATTATTTGTATCATTCAAATACTGTGCTGTTGGGAGCCGAGGCCAATTGGGCAGCGGCATATGAGTTCTCTTCTAGGCACTGTGCTGGCATTCCTGCCAGTGTTATTTACAAGTATTCTCCTCATGGTCTCCCCCGCACTCCATTAGAGCTGGATCAGCTCTACAAATACTATTCAAACATCCATGCTCCCCAACGTGAACAAATTACTGCCTACCTCCTCATCACAGAGCTTCAGATGTTTGCTCAGCAAACCAATGAGTCACTACATGACCAAACAATGATGCTCCTGATGAAGGACCCTTGATACCAGAACCTTGTCAGCCCCCTGGATTGGGCTGATGATCTTGTGCTTGTTGAGCGCCAACACATTCCAGGGCGCTTTCTGTGCATAAAAGAAGATGGTTTGACCATGCTGCGCATAATGCATGCTCAAGACCCAGCCACACTGTTTGACCTGGATCAGCTTGCACAGTATGTACTGATCTTTGGTTGTCCTGGTTTGGAAAACACTTATCAGGGCATTGCAGTCAATCATGCCTACCGCATGCACTGGCAAACCCTCTTTGGGTTTGCCTTATGCTGAGCTCTTTGCGCTAACAGTGCAGCCAAGCCTATGATTGTGTGGCGCATGACCCTCGTCATGGCCCACCCAGGTCTTTACCATGAGGCTATTGCCTCCTATAATGCCATGTTCCCAGACCAGCCATTTGAGCCCCAGAGAGGGCCCCAGCTGGAACTTCACCCTGTGCACATACCAGACAACTTTACATGGAACTTTTCTGACGACGACATGTTACATGTCTTATTACACAACTGGATACTGCCTGACTGGGTAGACCACATGTATACCTATGGAGTGGTCTTCCTGGAACAGCAGTTCTATGCCCCCACAATGTCTATGGACATCTTCCAACAAATTGATGACAAGTGCATGGAGCGCTTGAACAAATATGGCATCCCTCCTGCAATCCCACAATGGGATGGATAGCGGGAGATGACCAAAGAGAATCATTATTGTCTTATATTCAAGCATGACAAGGAAAGTCATCTTCCTGAAAACCCTGAGGCCAATAGCCTCTACTATCTCATTGGCATGGACCTGAACCGGGTCAGCCTCCTAAAACGCATGGCAGCGCATGACATGCCTGCAGCCAACATGGACCCGACCCAGATCAATCTTCTAACATGCATGGCAGTGCATGGTACGCTACCCACCATTGCTTCAGCAATTAATGGTGCACTAACTGAGTCTGTGGTGGTAGACATGCCTGTAGTTGAGGAGCCTATCACCCCACCAAGGATGGAATCAGTGCCTCCCCCTCCCACAATTAACGTCACACTGAAGGAGGAGTCAATGGTGACTGAGATGGGCACAGTTGCAGGAGCATCATTGGACGGGTCCTAGACCCATATTTTTTGTTGTGTAGGTACCTCTGAGTAATTCACTCAAGATTTTTCAGCTGATATGCACTCCAGAGTAGTGTGTATATACAGTGGACCCAGAGGAGGGGTCAATCTATTTTGTTTTATTTTGCTTATTCAAATGTTGTCCCTGCTGGCATCACATGCGCAACTGTCTGATAAGAGACTGCCTCCTATTATGTCCAGGTGACACACCTACATCACAAATAATGCTAACGTTTGGCAGCAACGCAATACATGTATTACTTTGTTGTTTGCACTATTGTGCATCTTTTGTTTCACTCCAACTCCCTTCTTAAGACCAAGTATTTGGTCTCATTGGAGGGTATGTAATGGAGTCACACTTATTACTAGTGTCAACAACGCTATAATTACTCAGTAGAATATTACATAAGATTAACATCTTGTATTCACTCTAGTTCTAGTCAAATCCAATACTGTGGTCTGATTTAGCACTGTGTGATACACACAAGATAGTTCTAGCCTGTAACCACAGGTTATACCTATGCCACCAGAATGCTCATACAGGAGCGCTTCTGGTGGCCTGGCATTGAAGGAGATGTACAGTGGTATGTTGAGACTTGTCACAATTGTCAAATCAGACAAAAGACAGTAGTCAACAGGGAACCAACTGTAACTTATACCCCTTCCATCTTTCAAACAATTCATATTGATACCATGCACATGACACCAGCCTCCAATGGCTATAAGTACATAGTACATGGCAGGTGTGCTTTGTCTTCTTGGATGGAAGGTAGACCTTTGAGGAAGGAAAACCATAAGACCATTGGTCAATGGTTGTTTGAGGATGTGATTTGCCGCTGGGGTTGCATTGCAGAAATCATCACAGATAATGCTGGACAGTTCAAGCAGGTCACTGCCTGGTTGGGAAAGAAGTATGGGATTAGAGGTATTACTATCTCTCCCTACAATCACCAGCCAATGGTAGGATTGAAAAACCTCATTGGGATGTCAGGCAAGCTTTGTTCAAAGCCTGTGAGGATCGCACCAAGTGGTTCTGGTTCTTCTACCATGTAATGTGGAGTGACCGTATAACCATTAGGCAGAGATTTGGATGCTCACCATACTTCATGGTCACTGGTGCTCATCCTACTCTACCCTTGGATCTAGCAGAGGCCACCTGGCTGGTAGAATTACCAGAAGGACCTCTGACTACAGAGGAGTTGATTGAATACTGTGCTAGAGCACTAGCCAAACACCATCAACATGTGGAAGAAATGAGAGAGAGAGTTGGGAAGGCTAAGCTCCAATGGGCATTGAAGTTTGCAGAAGAGCATAAAAGCTCAATCAAAGACTACAATTTTAAACCATTGGACTTGGTACTAGTCAAAAATATAACTACTGAAAGTTCATTCAGTGCTAAGATGTTGCCATGTTTCCATGGGCCTATAGTAGTAATTGCCAAGACTCAGGGTGGTAATTACATTGTAGCAGAATTAGATGGGTCAGCTTGGCAAGCATGAGTAGCTGCTTTTTGAGTTGTACCCTACAAGGCTTGCAAACAACTAATCTTGCCTCAGGGCATAAAGAAGTGGGTGGATATTACACCTGCTAAGCTAAAAGAGCTAAGGGAAGAACTACAAAACCTACAGAGTCAATCACCAAGGACATCTCATTTGGCACAGTAATGCTCCATGAGCCCACTGACCAGGAATTGGGGCTGTCTCCAACTGATTAAAAATCCAGAAAGATGAACTATATTTCTAAAGAAATAAATAGTTCAGGCCTAGCTTGGATTTTTACAGTACAAGGAGAAAGGGGTGTGGGCACTAGGAAGGATCATTCAAAAGGGATACTAGCCTAGCCAGGCCAGCTACCATTTGAATATGGAAGAAGCTCTTTGATTTAAGTCAATAAACTAACTAAATTTACAATAGAACATGGGCACAAGAGTGTCGATGTTAGAATTGAAACTAAGTTATGACTTAATAAAAGGAGGAACCTAGTCCGTGGCTTCAGTAAGAGTCAAGCGTTAATGCAATAGGGCAATGCACAAGTTCAGAACTAGTCAAAGGGCAAAAAGTTCTAAATAAACATGGGCATAGCATACCCATGCGCGAGTTCGAACCCAGTACAGGACTAAAAATGTTGGCTAAAGCAGTCAACGTCCAAGTTTAAAACTGAGGGAAGAACAAGCTAAGCACAAGGTACCGGCACATGCATGTTCGAGCCTCAGGGGAGAATGAAGTTCTGGAGCAGGCAAGAATACGCTGCACCAGGTCGAGAGTTCAAACTCCAGGAGGAGGGGGGGAGAGTAAAAGCCATGACCTTCTGGCAACCGCAACAGAAACATACCAAGCTTTAAGTAATATTAGGAACTTAAAACTGTGTTGCTTTGGTTAAAGGAATGTTATTGGGGTACTTGAAATAAAGAGGGGGGAGGAAACTATTTTAAGACTACACTAAGCAGACACAGAGATGGTGTTCGCAATGAGGGAGCCGTTTATAAGTCCATGGCATCTTTGGGACCATCCTGCGTGGACTCCTGGAGCTTGACATCAGACTCATCATTCCCAGACTGCAAAACGGTCAGGACAAGGGATAAGTCCAGTTAGGACAGGAAGGAAGACTTACGGCCAGCAAAACTTGAAGTGCGTGAAATAACGCATCAGCCTGGTCTATGTCAGAGGGACCCAGAGTTTTATCAAGACGGTCACGGCATGCAGAGGTCATTTTGAAGAGCTGTAGGACAATGTTGAGTTGGTAAAGCTGTTGTTGAGCAGCCAGCTTGACCGCATCACAATGCTTCTGGAGGTCAGCACAAGGAACCGTCTCATCATTGGTAGACAGTTGCACGAGGTTGAGAACCTGGTCCACCTCAGTGAGCAGCGCTAAAGCAACATCACTGCTGGGGACATGAGTGGCTGTGAGAAAACATAGTAAAAGAGAGAGCAGGGAAAAGTCAGAAAAGGGGGAATGAAAGCAAGACACAGAAGAATGCACCCAGTGAAGGCTGAATCTTGAGTTTCTTTGCTTTTGGTTTGCTCTCAGGCTCAACCTGAGGAGGGGGAAGAGACAGCATCAGTGTATCTAAATGACACGCGACTAAGTCAAGCTTGCGAGCTAAGACTTATGTTAGCACAACATTTAGTGGGATGAGCAGCCAGTGTACTGAGCATCTCAACATCTTTGTCCTGAGCTTGGCGCTGTGCCTGTGATAGGGAAGAATACAGAGTGAAGAACCCAGGGATGGTAAAAAAGCTTATCTCTTTGCACTTCCTTTTCAGCCTCTCATGCTGCCCAGTGATGATGAGGGCATTGGCAAAAGAGAAGAAGGCTTTCACATCGCCGGAATCACCAGCCACGCCACGGTTGAGTAAGGGGAGGAGCTCTGAAAGAGCTTCGCAGAGGCCTTTCTGCTCAGAGAGCTGGATGAAAGTCCCCTCATCAGAAAAGCGCTGGAAGGATATGAGCAAGGGAGGGCAGAAGAAAAGGGAAAAACAAACCCAGCCAATGCTACCAAGGTACCGGGAATGGTCTGCAGGAGTACCTGGGAAAGACTTTGCAATGGCGAAAAGTCCAAAAGCCGCTTTGGCAAACATAGGGTACTTGAAGACCGCCGTAATGACCTTGTTGCTGTCCCGTTTGACAGCATGCTGGAATAAAGCATAAGAGTCAGTTGGGACAGACAGGTTTGGAGGTGGTAGAGCAGCAGGCCCAGGAGGCCCAGGAGGCAAAGTTGTGATAACAACTTGAGGACGAGCTTTGGAGGCAACCATCTTGCAAGGAGCAGTGGGGGGAGCCATAATGGGAGCAGGAGTCACTTAGGGCACGTTTTAGAAAAAGCTCGACGGGTGTGATTGCACAGTTAAAGGGAAGAGGAAAGCAAAAATTTTATTTTTTTCTGTCTACTACAGAAAAGAAAAAAAAAATTTTAGTTGTGCCAAGGGACAATGATCGGATCAGCTAAACTCACTGAGTTGCCTACAGTGACTGAGGACAGTCTTTTATAAGTGCAGGGGAGGTGATACGCCTGCCTCACTTGAGGCAGACAAATAAAGTTGAATATTCTTACTATATCCAAATAAAAGACGCCAAAAACCATAGGCGTGAGTCAAAAACCATAGACTCAGGATGACACACCACAAAAACAGAACCCCAGCACAACAAGATAAGGTCTCAGTCAGCAGAGAAGTAAACATGAGTTGAGGGAAGTTGCGATCAAGGATTGATGGGCAGCAATAGCCGATGAGTGGCAGTGTTTGGACAGGAAGGAGATCTCAGCATAATCTCTGAGATCAACTCCCATCACGTCTGACATCATCCATCAGATCATCCATCAAACTGTTGTTCCGTCCCCAAAACACACTACACCTCAGCACTAGCAGCCCAGCACCACAAACAACCACTTGTCGTGGCTACAAAATGACAAGAACAACTGATCAGCAAGGAGGGAAAAGTAAAAGGGAGAAGGAAGAAAAGCAGCTAAGCAGGGGAAGAAAGATTATCCGGAAAATTTAGTAACCACACATACCATGCACTGGCAGAGGCAGAAACTGAGCACCTAGACCTGGTAGTCCAACAACCAAGGGTCTGGGCATAGCAACACGATAAGCCGACATCAAAACATGCAGCTACGTGGTGGTCCATGCATCATTGAAGGGTATAAGAAGAAGAAGGAATTGGGGGAGTTGGGCAAGCAAGCTACTTGCCATGGCTCAGAGTCCCCAGGGAGTGGACATCTTAGGCCTATGAGCTCATTAGTTTGACTTTGGGTTATTAGTATTAATACTATTTGTTCCTAAATTTCGAGTGTGAAATCAATTTTACATTCAAATTACAATCAATAAAAATTAAAGTCTACTTTCACAAAGTGCAAGCACGTGTAGCTAAGCCCTGGAACTTTGTGAGGAGGAAAGTTGAACTTAATAAATAAAAGTCCAGCTTGATTTCACTCAGGCTACTTTTACAATAAAAGTAAACTTTCCATTTCGCATCACTGAGTACAGCACTCTCCCCCCATCCTTGTAAAGATGAGTAAACTACATCTACAACTGCACAGAGCGCACCCCAAAACTGGGAAAAGAAGCTGGTAACCGGCAGTGAACCAATGATATGCAATAAGAATATCTAGGCATATAGCGAGCTAGGGGATGGGTAACAGGATGTAAGGTTGAATACTACCCTCTAAACCAAGAAATAAAACCATCCTCAAAAACCAAAATGGTTCCCATAAAATGAGAGACAACCAGTCCGGAAACATAAGAAAAACCGGGGGAACTCAGAACCCTTCTCCAAAAAAGAGAGGGGAGACAAAGAGACTGAAATAAACAGAAAACCACTGAGCGCAGACATCAAGCGCAGACATGGAAAAATTCTTGAGCCCACTATCCAAATGCTCCTACACAGAGGCCATCATGAGCTCCCCTGGCAAAACCCCAAAAGACTCCCTGCAACCCCTCAGAAAGCAGGACAGGATGCAGATTGACAGCCCCCAGCTGCCACTATGGGGAACCCTCCAAACCTCCATGCCCATGGTATTGACACAGAAACAAATCTCCATTGAGAACAGCTCTAATGTGACAGCCCCCCCAATCATAGAGGTAGACAACACTTTGGGATGAGCAAGCAAGGATGTCAATGCCCTACTCCAAAACACAGTGGACTCCAGAGGATGGCAAACTGTCACCTCCAGGAAGAACAGGAAGAAGTCAAAAGCTGCAGCAAAAAAACTCCACACCGAGAACAACAAGTGCCCCCACATGGAATTGCCCCTCAAAGAGAGGTCAAAGAAGAGACAAGCAACAATAAATGGAAGCAACGTCAGTGGGGATGAAAGAGAATACCATGGGACCCCTAGCCCAAGCCCAGCCCTCCCCACCTCCATAATAGAGACCTCCGATGAGAAAGGAAGCACAAGAGAGGAAAAGAGAACAAGCACAACCCTCAGAGTGGATGCTAGGACACAAACACTGAAAGCACATGCACAAGAGAACAAAATCTCCCCCCTCGCAGCAAAGGACCAGGAATACAATAAGGCAGAGAGGAGAGCAGCCAGCCCAATAGACGTATCCACACCAAATCCAGAACCCATGGGAGAAGAAGAAAGAGCAGACCTAGACAAGAACGGCCCTGAGCTCTGGTTTGAGACAACAGAAGGGGACATTACCATGAATGGAAAGGGGTTCCAAAGGACAGCTACTCCCCAAGGTGGATGGCTGAAGGTATACCTTGCCACAGACCCATCCTACAATATCACAGCGGAAATACTCAATGAATGGGAGGACATTGCTGAGCCCACCATCTGGGCCTGACTCTATTGTGCCAAGTATGAATACACCGAAATGGAAAAAACAAAAGCAAACAACATGGTCAAGAAGGTAATAAAAAACCTGGTCTATGTTGAGCATGATGAAAGCATGGCAGTAATCTTCCCAGTCCAAGACCTGCCCCCCAAAGAGGACAATAGATTCCCACACCCCTACCATCTCCTAGCCACTGGACTGGATGCCCAGCAGATGCAGAAACTGCTAGACCTAGAGGTTGTAGCATCAGCAGAAGCAACAGTCTTCTTCTTCCCATGCCACCCACCACAACACCTCTACATACTCACTATGAGAGGTCTCACTTACAACAACATGGAAGGGGCACAAGAACTTGTGGAGGACCTAGCTAGAAGAATGTTCCAAACCTCATCTGAGGTATGTGCAATGGTTGAGAGCCACTCAGATGATGGAACCACCTTGGACAACATCCTCAATGTCAGAGCATCTTTTCTACTAGTTAAACAAAGAACAGGCACAATTAGATGCTGGAACTTGTATCTCCAGAATGACCCAGGGTATAGCAACAATGACTACAAACAGCTGAGAAAGAGAATGAGGGCATGCACCTTTAAGACGCTTACCTTTGGAAAAGGGTACGCACTGACTGGATCAAACAAACAGCTACTGTGCACCAGTTGCAAATCAGTGGACCACGACTCCTACAACTGCCCCTTCTCCAAACTCCCCAGATGGCTAGGATACAAGCCAAGCAGCCTGGGTGACACAGCTAGTACCACAGACTTCGCCAATAAAAAACAAGACCAAAAAGACTGAAGCTACTATGGAGCATGAAAGAGAGGAAGAGGCTACCCCAGCAGAGAAGAAGTCAGGGCTATCAAAGCAGAGGGACTAGCTACTTACAGCAAGGAGGCTGCATGTAAATCCAATAGCCCTCATACTATAGTAACTTGCTACATATAGAGACATCCCCAATATGCAATAAACAACACTTGAATGATTTATCTTCCAGACAAAAGTCAAGACTGACCTGAAAGGACATACCACAAACCCCCCCTCTCTGTCGAGCACAGAAACCAAACTCAACAATATAGATAGACAACAATACAAGATAACAACTAACACAACAAATACAGGTGAACAGCAACAGTCAAATGGTAACAGCACCCTGGTGGGGGGAAGAGGGTTTGACCAAGCCGCCATCCAACCCCCTAATAAACCAAGCCAGGGTTACAGAGGCAGGGATCTAGAACAGGAACAGGCCAAACAAGCCATAGTGGACACAAATATTGCAAAAGACATGACAGAAGTGTCTGACCCCTGACAAACAGGAGATCTGGGAGTAGCAGGACTGATCCAAAATAGACAGACAAATGACAACATAGTCAGAAACATGTCAAGCCTCACAGCTGAGAACAACCCCAGAAACATGGGGACAGGGGAAATATATAACCCACTATCAAACCACCAATCACAAATGCAAGTGCATAAGATGAAAATACCATGAAGAGGAGCCATGAAAATTGCCACCCTAAATATCAAAGGGGCAGGATCAAGTTCAATGCAACACAAATAGAGTGAAATAAGCAACCTCATGATGAAGGAAAGAATAGATATCCTCACCATGCAGGAGACACACCTCACAGAGGAGAACAGAAAGAGACTAGAAGAAATATACAGCAGAAGAATTCACATCATATCAACTCTCAATGAATTGATCCCAAATAAGATGGGAATAGCAGTCCTACTAAACAAAGAAACAACAAAATGGAAAAAAGCAAGCTCAGAAGTACTGATACAAGAGAGAGCAATAATAGTTGACTTACTATGGAGCTGAGATTTCAAGGCAACCTACTTAGCCATGTATGCTCCCAACCAACCAAACAGAAACCAGAAATTCTGGAAACAGATTGAGAAAAAATGGAGGAGAGAGAAATGGAAAAAGCCTACCTGTATGCTAGGGGACTTCAACGTTGTCAAAGACTCAGCAGACAGACTTCCACCATATACAGACTTGCTTGTATGGGCCGTTGCTAGCACGGCGTGACCGAGATCTACCTGCCGAATTTGATCAAAACGTCGACGAGACCGAGGCCTACAGCATAGGGTGTTGAATACGTGACGCGGCAGTGTCAATGTGACCACGTTAGTGTGACTTGCCAGCGTGGCGTGACATGGTAGCGCAGAAGGGAGAAATACCGGCAACGTTTGTATAATATTCAATGTTCGAATCGTATATAACAGTATCCGTAATCATAACATAAAAAAAAAAGAAAACAAAAAAAGGCGTAAATGTTTCAAAAAAAAAAAAAACAAAAAAAAAACATTCAGTTGTCAACAACGTCCCTGTATGCGTAGAACGTGTTGGCGTCAACACGACCGCCGTACAATAATAAGTACATCCCTGTACGACGCGGCTTCGTATTCGTGGCCTGTAAAGGGGTGTTATTAGACGAATTACGTCGAAAACTGGCAACTCACCTGTTCCTTGTTACCATTTAGTTCCTTGACCCTCCATGTAACCCCTTTGATGCACTCGAATGCTTGAATAACATACGCGTGCGCGTATCTGGTTATCTGTGAGTTTAACAGAGCCAAAAAAAACGGGCAAAAACTAAGTACTTGATGCCCTGAACCACACTGGTCCTTCTGCTTTCCTTTTTTCCGATTTTATACGACGAATCGCCGTCGATAGGACAGGAAACTGCGTAGGATGATTGTTCGGAACTCAACAAGCAAATCATGGACATTATAAGATGGGAATGGACGTTCAAAGCAGCGCTCAGGTTGAGCAATGTCCAGGACACCGTGACACGTCGAATACACGCGTGACAGTAACATATACGCATAAGCGTGGCTACTGCTGGCTTTAAACAGCCAACGTTAACCCCCGTGTCGTCTTTGGAGCATCCGCACGCAGCTAGAGGCTTTGCTACTCATCCTAAAATCGAAATAAAATAGTTCGAAGTACAATCGATAAGTCCGACGTACCAATTTATTACAAATACCTGCCCGTGTCTCTCTTGTTAGCTTCAAACGAACGCGTGCCCCTTCGTCGTCCTTGGAGCATCCACACGCGGACGGAGGCTTTGCTGTACGTCCTAAAAAAAATACTAGTAATAATAATAATAAAATTGT
>QGOA01001463.1:0-20131 GCA_003313075.1 Termitomyces sp. MG16
TGAAGCTTTACATGGAGGAAATGGTAGAGCTCCAGGTGAATTCCATGACAAACTGGGGACACTGGTCAGACACATGCATTGGAGAGACCATAGAGCTTCCAGACATTCACCAATACCATTTCTGATTCACTCTGTGCACTCTTAAAGCATCTCACTCTGGTGGCAGCCACTCCTCATAACCTCCACTGCCTGCACCACACTATCCAGTTGCAGAGGGTAGGAGGGGTCCAACTTCCCACACCTGGTGATCTCCAATGCATACAATGGTGTCCACACATCTGGGGAGCAGTTCCTCCAGTCCTGTGTCACCTACATTCAGCTCTGCCTAAATGACTTTGTCTCCAACAATCTGAAAATTGCATGGGTCCTGTCTTACATGAAACCAGGCTGACAGCATTGCCAGGTTCATGGACTTGGCCAAGTTCAAACAGGAATTCCAGAATGAGTTCTTCTCCTGGAACCCTGCCAAAACAGCCACACTAGCCCTTTGAGACAAGGACCAGTATGGACAAGAGAATCATCAGCTCCTTTCATGCTCTGGTTGAGCAGGTAGGATACTCCAATGGCCTCTAACTTTGCCTGGCATTTTGTGAAGGGCTCCACCTAGTCCTGATAGAGTGCATTGATAACCTCATAGAGGGATGCTCCACCAATGACCAGATCCTGTCATAGTACTAAGTGGCCTGGGAGCAGTGGCAGCTCATGGAGCTGAAATGTGACCTACACTGGGCTGTGGCTCCTATCTCAGCACCACACTTCCCCTTCCCCTAAGCCCTCCCTTGTCCCTGGGCAGCTTGTAACAGAGTATCTGCAGTATTGTATCTATTACATGTATAGCTGTAAATAACATGGTAATACCTCTCTGAGATATTACTATTTAGTAGTACATAGCACCTCTCTGAGGTGCTATTAATATTTATTTATAATACTGACAGTTACTAGATACAAATACATGTATTTGTATTTATTTGGGTAGACTTTTTTACTTATGCTACATACAGAGAAATCTACCAATCTGGCAGATTCTGTGCCTTGTGTGAGTGAATGTCAAATTGTTTCACTTTTTTGAATTGTCAAACAATGATAATCTGCATGCAAACAAACAAGACTCTTTCATTCTAGAACTTAGTTCTAGAATCCTAATTGACAGTGACATCAACCATCAAGCTTCTTGAGTGCTGAATGCAAGCCAACTGCCAACAGAATAGATCATAAGTTATTGCCACCTGAACAGAATGGCAATATTGCTCCAAAGCAAAGTGATGAGAATGCCACACCAACAGCACCACACATGCATGCCCAGCAGGCAACAAACTGGGAAGAGGCTGAGGTCAAGTTGACTCCAGCCAAAACGGATATGCCAGGAAGTCTGCTTATGACAGAGCTGAGACATCCTACCCAGCATAGAGTTGGGGGAGAGACAAGAGTGACCAGCAAGTCACCCCCAATTATACAAGTACCTCAAAGGGCACCTGTGCAATTTGCAGGATTGAGACTGCCATAAGTGGCCCTGCAGAAAGGAAAAAGACCATCTCCATTTAGAGCAGGGGCTCTGGGAATGGCAGGTGTGGCCTGATTAAGCTACAATAGGCCAGGCAGATGAGAGAAAAGTCCCCAGGAGATACCATGGAGGAATATACCTGAGTCTACCCTGACATTGGAGCAGTATCAGATGCAGGTAGCAGCAGGTCAACGGCAGCAGCAGTTCACAGGCTATTGAGCTACAGCAACATCAGAGGTTGAAACCATGACTTTGAGGCTGGCTACACAGGTGCAGCTGGAGCCAGTACCAGAAGAAGTACTGTTCCCACAGGTGAAACAGGAAGCTGACAAGCCAGTAGTGCCTGCTAGTGTCAGGGGACTCCTCATTTCTTCCTTCTTTCACTCCTTATTCCTTCACAATTCTTTCATTCATTTCCTTATTTCTTTTATCATTCTCTCATTTTGCTGTTTCTATTCTCTCAACACTATCTGTTGGTACTATTCTCAGCCTTTGAGGTGCTCTGGTTCTTTAGCTATCATTCAGACTGCTTATATAAGCTGGAGTTTGCCTTTCTAACTTCCAAAGTCCAGAGTTTTCCTGCCTTGTTTGCACAGTTGTTTGGTTAGTCAATTTTTGAGTTTTTAAGGTTTTGTTGTACTGTACAGTTGTTTCCCACACTTCAGAAGCCCCAGAAGCATCCAACCTGGCATAGGGAATCCCTAGACTTGTTCTTTTTTAGTCTCCCTCTGCCAGGTGAGTAGTTATTATGATATTGTCAGTATATACTCTAATATACTTTGGATCTCCCTCTGCCAGCTGTGTGACTGAGCCACAGCCTCTAGGTCACCCTTACAGCTAGGGTACCACTTTGTCAGGTACTGCTGACTTGAGGGCCTTCCAGAAAAGCAATGCTCTTATGAGGCAGACTTGATCTACATGTACTCAGATGTCTGGAACTCTGTACCATGCTCCAAAGTTCAAAATGCAAAAAGGAGAATACACAGAGTCAGGAACTTGGTCTAGGGATTGAGAAGTTGAGGGTGGGTTGGAGTTAGAGTCAAGTCAAGAACCAGGAATTCTAAGATGAGACTGGGGTTAACAAACTTAAAGTTGCAAAGTGCGTACCAGTCTTAGAGTACACGTGCTAGTCAAGCATGCCAGTCAGTGCATACTAGTCAAATCAGAGGGCATGCAAACAGCAATTGTAATATCAAGACTAAGGGAATACAGGAAAGTAGTTATAATTATAAGTACTGCAGGGCTGTTTCAGAGGTTTGAGGGGATTCTGGAATGTTTGAGACAGTTTCCAGGATTCAATGAGTGGCAGTGGGGTGGAGAGTCAACTGTATGCTGAGGATTATGCACACAGAGCATGCAATCAATTAGCATGGGGGAGGTGGCATGGCACATGATGTGTGATAGCTGGGGTGATTAGTATGATCAGAGTGTTGATTGTGGAGTGGGTGATTCTGGGGTTCTGCAATGTGGGGCTGTCTATGTGATGGCAGGCTTGATGCGCATAATGACAGCACTGGCAGCTGTGATGGCATGGGGGGGTGGGGAGGGTTCCAGGAAAGGCTGCCAGGGGTGCTTTGGGGTGGGTCTTGGAGAGAGGTTGTGACACACTTGCTGATACATTTCAGGACTGAGTTGCATTCCAGAGAGTGAAAATTCAGGATTTATGGGGACAGTGCTACTCCCATATTGATGACCAGACAATCACATTTAATGGGCTTCAACTCATTGACAAAATGAGGCAAGAGTTTGTAGAACATACTCAGAATAGTCATTAAATCAAGAAAGAAAGTGATGTCAGCAGTTGAGCATATGAATGATGGGGGCTTGGAATAGGGATGGATAGGTATAATGGACCTCAGGTTCCTCAGTCAGAGAGATCCCAGAGCCCCAGGGGACCAATAACTTGGCCTGTGTGTGTCTTTTTGACATTTGTCTCAGCTAAGGGACACAATAAAACACCAGGTATGAATGAGGCCACCAGGGCCTAAACAGATATCATGCACCAATGACTGGTAAGCATAATTGATAATGCAGTAGAAATTGCTCTTTGGTCACCCAAAGGGATCAAACTGAGGAGGGCTGACCCAAAACATGTTCTACCTTACAAAGGTGGAACAAAATTCAGCAAACTCTAAAACTAAACCATGGATGTATGCTACCACTTGGCAGCATGTCTGTATAGTAGAGATCATATGGACAAGAAACAAATATTTGTATTGCCAGAGTTTTTGGATGGTCCTGCAAAGAGGTGGTTCCACCACCATGTTCTTCACTTTAACAGGATGAGGCAGCATTGGATGTTCAAAGATGTTATCCTTGAACTGTACAACTGATTTGTAAGTGCATCTATAATGCAGGATGCATGGGAGACATTTTACTTGGCAGTTTGCACCAAGGTGCTTGGAGTACAAGGATTCTATGACATGCTGGTAGACCATGCTCAAAACATGGCCATTTACCCAGATGCCTGGATGGTGTGCAAGACTTTCCTGAAAGGCATCCCTGCAGAGATGCAACAAGTGTTAATCTATGATAACAGATTATCCTCAGAGATAAATAAAGTAGAGCAATTGAATGCACATGCCATACATTACAAGCAAGCATTGAAGATGGCACACTACTTTGATCAATATAGTTCCTGGTTAAGAGCAGCCACAGCTCAAGTAGAGTCATACCAAGTAAGAATGATAGGCATATTCTTGGTAAAAAAAGCAGACATGGAGTGCAACTACAGTCCTAGGTTTGTGGTAAGGTAAATGTTGTTGGGCCTGCATCATCCTAAGCCACATGGGCCTAAAGCACAGGCTGAGGAGTGAGGGATCAACCCACCTAACATTGAGGCTAATTGTGAACCACAAAACAAGCAGGGACCAGGCCCTGGTGGGTCAGGTGAGAAGTGTGAAGTGACATGCTATGCATGCAGTAAAAAAGGACAGTTTGCTGGTAACTGCCTGAGAAAAGAGCAAGGAGCAGTCAAGCTGAGAGCATATGTGCATGCAGGGCATACCAATGCAGAAGAGTCTGCAAATGAAGCAAATAAAGAGCCAGACTCAAAGGAGGAAGATGAGAGTGTCCAGTCTGGCAAGGATGGCCCACCAGAAAATAAGGTGGAGATGGTAACTATTGATGGAGATAAGTACGTTGAAGTAGATGTGTATAATGCTGAGCTCTATGCAAGTTCAATGGAACCTGAGTTTTTGATGGCACTAATGGACTATCCTGAGGATAAGAAGAGTATGCAGCTGGGTGCAGGTCATGTGAAGGTTCACAAGGTGAAACTTTAGAAGTCAGCTTGCAAGCTGGTCTGGCTGAGACTACAATGTGAGGATAAGAAATGTTTGGCCATGGTGGAAAGTCACAAAACATGGACCTTGTAGGATTCTGGCAGTACCACTACAGGCATGACACCCCAGTTTTGCCAGGTCCATAACTTGGCTGTGCATCAGCTCAAACAACCCATTACCCTTTAGTTAGGCACTGTGGGCAACTAGGCTGCAGTGCAATTCTGGGCAAACCTTGAGATCTCAATTTCAGAGTCAACAAGTGTTGAGTTTGTAGATGTGGCAAATTTTGACTGGTACAATATGATTATCGGGACTCTGTATATGTGCAAGTACCAGGTGGTGCTTGATTTTTGCAATAACACTGTTAGTGTAGTGGAGATGGTAATGATGCCCAAAGTTTGGCCAGTAACAAATGTAGAATACTATTACCAATCTAAAAGTCTGCATTGGGCACACTAAATATATTGAGGAAGTCCTGGGCAGGTCCCAGAGATCATGTCAATTAAGTAGTAAAAAGACATGAAGGGGGTTGACAAGGATAAAGTGCTAAGGATAAAAACACCTGTGAAATGAGCAGTGAGTTGAGTGCAGCAAGACAAGCAGCAAGAACACAATATGCTTAGCGACTTCTAAGCAATGTCAGTGCCTGCTGTAAATATGAGGCACAAAAGTCCCTTGTCAGAGTTTGTGATAAATGCTAGTGTGTCCAACATCATGGGGTATGCACTATTTGAATTGAATGGAGGATTTATGCCCTCTATGATACACAAAATGTGAGTTGAAGAACTATTTCATCAAGGGGTGAAGAATTTTGCCAGGGCTGCTTTGGAGAATCTAGCAAATGCCCATGATGCTATTATTGAAGCACATATATTTCAACCAGCATATGCTAATAGATGCAGGAGAGGTGACCTGCCATTGGCAGTGGGGTTACTTGTGTACCTGTCAACTCAAAACTTAAGCTTGCCCAAAAATAAGGTAAGTAAGTTGTGCCCAAAGTATATTGGCCCATATAAAGTCATGCAGGCAGAGCCTGAGACGTAAAACTATGTGTTAGAGTTGTCTGAAGCAATTCTATGTTTCACTGCTTCAACTATTCAGGCTGAATGATGATGCATTGTTTTCTGACCACATAGTTCTAGAGGCATATAATTTTGGAGCTGGTAATAGGCAGGAGTGGTTTGTTAAAGACCTTGTAGGCCACTGATGGAATAAGGTGGATGGTTTGGAATATAAAGTACAATGAAGCCTAGGCAATACAATTTAGGAGCTGCACTGGGTATGCTCAAAGTTGGCCGCTCTGGACTGGTATCTGGAACTGCATAGCATGTTGTGCCCTGCATAGCTGCTGAGAAAGAACAGGTCCCTGGAAGCCAGGTAGTGGTGGGGGATTGGCAGCCAAATGGGGCTATCAATGACATAATTGTACAAGAGAAGCTGACTTTGAATTCTTCTTGTCAGTCATCTGCATACAAGTGCCACCGTTGATGACACCAACTGTGGTTGGGTGTGCTAAATGTATATGCAGTACAATGCCGTCTCTAGTGCCTGGCATACATAGTTGTGAGGAGTCCTGACAGGGTCCCAGTGTGCTTGAGCAGATGTGATAGGACAATGTGCTAGATGATAGCACCTCAGGTGCTACCTAGCAAATGGTAAACACTGTAGCTTAAGCAAAGATAAAGAGAAAAAGACAAGTAGTGCAGTGTAATGTGCCTGTAGATGGCACTGTAAACAATGAAGATGAGATAGACAAAGCTAGCACCCAACTTAGTGACAAAGTTAGGCAAAGCTAGCGCAATTTGAACACTAAGTGTAACTGGGTGCTCAAGAGGTTACGATTTGTTGTTATGTACATGTGAAGTAGCTATATTATATACTATGTGCTACTGTATTTTCCAAGATAAGTCCATCTGCGGTGCTACCTCCTAGCACCTCTTCTTGTGGTTCTATCTAACGGTGACCTGTCAACGGCGACCCATTGTACATAGATGATGGCAACCAATGGCGACTTTAAATTGACTTAGAATTATACAGGACTGCTTACTCTTAATATAATTTTGATTGGCCAGGCTGTTCCAGGGTATGGTCAGAAAATCCTTGACAGACGCCGTGAGTGCTAATGTCAGTGCTACTCATTGTATCAATTCCTAACAGGTCCAGATGTCAGGTTTAAGTATATCCTGTGCTGCTGTCATTGATTCTTTTAGACTTCTGATTGAGGTGCCTCATCAAATGGCAGTGCCTACTGCTGACCCCTTCTGGAAGTAATTGGGGTTTGGTTAGAGTCCCCCTCCCTATCGTGTTAGCACTATACATTCTGAGCCTTCTTAGTTCTTAAAATAAATAAATGGAGTGTGCAGAAGGACTGGTAACTGGTGATTAGGGTAAATGGATAAGTCCTGCAATAAAGCGACAGAGATAGGGTTGCTCTGTACCCAAACTGGTCGCTAGAGTCTCCAGTATGTCAAGTGTCAGTTGGCCTATAATGTCCTTTGATGTGCTCAGTCTGAGTAGAAGCCTATCACCATATATGTTGTCATCTCAGCAGCAACAGTACAAGTTGAGAGGTAATCAGAGCTTGCAGAGCCCTGGTTGGGAGGGAGGAGATCAGCAGCATCAGCAAGAGGGAATGGGAAGTTTCTTTCCATATTTCTAGGCTCAGCAAGTGTATAGGCAAGGACAAATGCCAATGTTTTTTATGCCCATGCCAGTGCCTATGGGGCAGCAAACAGCAGGAATGGGCCAGAGCTGGAGCATGCTAATGCTGCAGAAAATGATAATGCCCCTGATACCACAGATGAGGAGTGTGACATCAGGACAGCCACAGTTGGAGCAAGGGGATATCAGCCTATGGAGGTTGATAGTGAGTTGAGCATGAGTAGAGGACAGCAGGAGTGATCTCCAAGCAGAGAAGGCAGGCATGGGTCTCCAGCATGAGATGATAGTCAATGGCAGTCAAGGAGGTACCATTCCCTCATAAGGAGAGAGAAGAGCAAGTAGCCAGTACAGTATAAGTGTCAGGTGCCACATAGATTGCTATGGGAGTATCAGAAAAGACAGAGCGCACAGGCGAGGTCATGAAGTGAGGTTGAGCAAGTATCCCCTATGTGGGAGATAGCAGAGGAAAGAGAAGGGTAAGAGTGAATGACCAAGCATGATCAGTTGCAAGAGAAGCCACAGGCAGAAGCACTGTAGAAGCAGTTGATCCAGGCAGGACATCAAGTACCTTCTGAAATGGAATTTTTGTGGGATTCAGTGGCACAAGTAGTGGTCACAAGGCTGCTAGAGAAAATAGCATTGTTGTAAGAACAGCAACTGAACACTATTGCTACTTTTAATAAAGTGCTGAAGCAAAGGGCAACTACACCTAAGATAATGGGGAATAAAGAGGTGAAGCAGAACAGACCAGAATTGCCTTGCAGTGAAGATGCATCTTGACCTTTGAGAGGTCAAGAAAGTGAAGTATTACTGCTTACTCAGAGGATTGAGAGTGATAGTGCACCATCAGTGGGGATGTCATGGCAGAGCTCAAGCCAGAGTCTATAATCATTAGCAAACCTGGCCAAGAAGAGAAAAAGGTCAACAAAGCAGGTTGATGACTTCCTAGGACAGGAGGTCATGTTTGACATTGACATACCACATAGAGCAGTTGGAGGAGTGATAATATTCCAACTATTGGTAGATTACAAGCCACTTATTGATAGTATCCTGAGGAGTGGCTTGAGCCTGACCTGTGCACAGAGAATGAAGTGAATAATGTGTTTCTAGTGGGGACAACAACTATGGTTGAGGGAGAAGCATGGACTGTCTACCCTCAAGGGGACAAAGATGTGAACTAAATTAGTTCAGATGAGGATACACTGGAGGAGAATGAGATAAAGCATGAATGGGTGCACATAGCTTACAACTTCAAGAAGCAGAAGAAATGCAAGCATAATTGGAAGGAATTTGACTGCAATATAAAGAGGTGGGCAGAGGAAGCAATGAGGATTATCTCCTCAGGCCTAGAGGTTTGAGTGTTTGCAGATAAGACTGTGGAGAGACTTGTTCTTCAACAATGGACTGGATCAACACTTTTATTATTTGTCAGCAAATAATACAGTCTATGTCGGGACCAAGGTGCAAAAGGCACAGGCTCATGAGTCATCACACATGAGTAGATATGACAGCTTCAAGGGCCGAGACCGAGGTCAGAGCACCAACCTGGCCGGGAATGAAAGCGAGGCCTGGAGAGCTGAAAGCTCATAGCAGGACAGTCAGCAACATCTCCAGGACAAGATGCCAGGGGGATTAACTCCCCCAGTTATGCAGCTGCCTGGAGGACTACAATGGTCTAGCTGACTAGCTTCAAAAGGGCCCTCTGAGGATGGCCGACAGTCAACAGGCGCCTATGGCATCTCAGGAGACACCGAGTTGGTGGTATGGACTGGGAGAGCTATCTCTCTGAGCTGGAGTAGTGGGACCAGGCGGTCTGCAGTGGGCTCAATGCCCTTTAAGATAGCAGAAGCCTGCATGGAAGAGGTACCGGAGGAGGCTGCAAGTCCTGAAGTAGCCCACGCAGAAAACCAATTCCCGTGCACGCCAGCAGTGGAGGAAGCTCTGGAGGTTGTAGAGCTTCCAGAGGAGGCAATTGAGTTGTCAAGTGATGACAACGCCGGAGCAGAGGAGCAGCGGCTGAAAACTGCGTACACCGTGCGATTGCGGGTGTTCTGGGATTTGCACCCAGAGGTGATGAAATACACCACCCAAGCACGACTTGAGCACTATGCGTCAGCACATATAGTAGCACTTAGGCGACAAGGGCACGTAGTGCCCAATGTATTCAGTACAAAATATACTGATTTGATGGTGAGAGTGCTCACTATTGAGCTGCAAATGTATGTGCAGCGGAAGGCCACAAGGCAATTGGGAGCCTTGACCTCCTGGAGCCACACTTCCGAGGAATGCTCAGCACGTCGCAATCAAGACGTTGGAATCGAGCTAGTGGAGGCACTAGCATGGGTGCAGAAAGTGCCCAAAGTAAAACCGGTGAGTACTTTCTATACTCCAGCAGGACAAGGGTGGCGTGAGGAGCCCCCACACATGCGTAACTGAGACCTTAGGACAGATATGTCAGGTCCAGATGGGCACGATAGTACTGTGCTCAAGGTGGAGAGTGAGGCATCTGTGATGCTGCATGTGCCCATGGTGGAAACGTTGAGCGACAGAGTCGCATATCAACATTGATAGGCTTCTACTTGGACTGAGCGCATCAAGGGACATTATAGGCCAACCAACACTTGACATACTGAGGACTCTAGTGACCAGTTGGGAATATAGAGCAGCCCTAGCTCTGGCAACTGACTACAGGATTTAGACATTTATCCTAACCACTAGCTACCAAGCCTTCAGCACACTCCATTCACCTATTCCAAGGACGAAGGAGGCTCATAACGTATAGCGCTAACACGACGGCGGGAGAGGACTCTAACTAAACCCTGATCACTTCCAGAAGGAGCCAGCAGCAGGCGCTGCCATTTGACGAGGCACTTCAATCAGAAGTCTAAAAAGGATCAATGACGGCGGCACTGGATATACTTAAATCCGACATCTGGACCTGTCAGAAACTAGTACAATGTGTAGCGCTGACATTAGCGCTCAAGGCATCTGTCAAGGATTTTCCGACCATACACCGAAACACCTGGCCATTTGGAGTTATAATAAAAGTGAGCAGACTCATGCAATTCTAAGCCAAATATAGAGTCGCCGCTGGTTGCCATGGGTCAGAACACCGTTGGTTGCCATCATCCATGTGCAAAAGGTCGCCGTTGACAGGTCGCCGTTAGAGGAAACCACAAGGAGAGGCGCTAGGAGGTAGTGCCGCAGATGGACTTGTATCTTGGCAAACACGGTAGCGCATAGTATATAAAATAGCTACTTTACATGTATATAACAACGAATTGTAACCCCTTGCACACAGATAGTTACACTTAGCGTTCAAATCGCACTAGCTTCCTTTGGTTTCGTCACTGAGTCAGGTGCTAGCCTCGTCTATCTCGTCTTCGTCGTTTATGGTGCCACCTACAGGCACAGTACGCTGCGCTACTTGTCTTTTCTTCAATATCTTTGTCTAAACTACGACGCTTACCATCTGCCAGGTAGCCCCCAAAGCGCTATAATCTAGCGCATTGTTTTACCACCTCCACTCGAGCACACTGGGACCCTGTCAGGACTCCTCACAACTACACATGCCAAGCGCTGGAGACGGCATTGTACTGCGTATACGTCTAGCGCACCCAACCACAGTTGGCGTCATCAACGTATGCGCAATGGCGACCTCAGGACTAAGGGACAGTCCCTTATCGACGATCAGGGCATTGTATTTGAGGGCACTAAGCCCATTGACGAGATGCGCCATCAATTTGTCACGCAGGGCCAGGAGAATCAAGCTTCTCCAGTTCCAGGGCGGCGCAACAATCATGATCGAGGAGACTTCCTCAATCGAGATGGCACCACAAGACATGATGCCCCTGGTAACGGCTGGGATGACGGTCCTAGGTCGACTCCTTGAGACAAGGGCAATTATGCCCACAGTCGAGGAGGCTCAGGGCATCCTCCACAGGGTGGACGAGGGAAGTCACTTCCCCCAGCCGCGGATTTGGCAACTAGATCCCCAGGTCAGCGGGAGGCCATTCAAATGCATTGTGAAGCCATGCATGATCGCCTGCATCGAGTAGTGATGATGCCCTGGGTGTAACCTTATGGTTACCAGATGGGGTGAAGCTGCGTAAAGCAGACAGTAGGCATATTTGCACCTACACAGGCGCGTCCAAGTTCAGCGACTTGGAGGATTGGGCGATGGATGTATGCACCCATCTTGCCATGTGCTTATACAGAGGCGACCATATGGAATGCGAATGAATCTTCGTTCTGCCTGAGTTCTTGGCCGGAGAGGCCATGGGGTGGTTTTGATGGGCAGTACTGCACGTCAACCATGTCCAGTATAAGTAGACATTCAAAGGAGTCCTTACAGGACTGTACGATCAATCTATGCACCCCTCAACGCTACAGGATGCAAGGTGGGATTTCCAGTCTGCCAAGTACACCAAGAAGTTGGGAGTGCAAGGGTTCTATGATACCCTTAATGACCATGCCCAGAATATGGCAGTATACCCAGACGGATATACTATGCTTGAAACATTCTTAGATGGCATTCCAGCAGACATGCACCGCTACCTGATACGTGAGGACAAACTGTCCCCAGAAGTCAACAATGTGGAGGAGTTTGTGGCATATGCCATCAGGTATGAGCAGTCCCTGAAGACTGCTAACCACTACGAGCATCGGAGTGGACACAGAGGGAACCAGGCGACTACCGCCTGCTGGGGCACCCTCACAGGGTCAGCATGTGGGGACCTTCTTGGCCAAAAAGGCCATTTGGATTGTGACTGCAACACACGGTTTGTGGTATGCAGAACCCCTGCTGCGAACCAAGGGTGGAGCCACCCATGCCCAGAGCGGGCGCTGGACAGAGAACGTCCTAAACCAAGGCCAGATTTCAAGCCGGCCAACCCACCAGGTCATACAGGGACTTGTTTTGCATGTGGCCAGCCAGGCCACTACGCTACCAATTGCTCTGCAAAGCCAGGAGCCCCAAGGAAGGGGTATACACCCTGTGCCCACCTTCGAGCTGCACATACTGCAGCTGCAAGTGGGAGTGATGGAGACGTGTCTGCCGAGTCTGAGGCAGAGCACCCCACAAACAACCAAGAGCCCCCAGAGGAGGCATTGGACGCCAAGCCCGAGAGTGTGGTCATGGAGGGGAAGGAGTACGTCACAGTCGACGTATATGACGACGTCTACAACAACGAGTACTACAGTCATGACAGCGACTCTGAGTGTCTAGCGGCGATGACGGATTGGCCATCTTCAAATGATTCTAAAAAAAATAATGTGGTTTGAATGAAGAAGGTGACTCTTCATTGAGCAGAGGGCACTTTGCAGCGCCCTACACTGAAACGGGCAGACAAGGAGTGCCTGGTCTTGTATGTGGACATAGATGGCCACAAGGCATGGACCTTATAGGACTCTGGGAGTACTATGTCAGGCATAACACCCCAGTTTGCCCATGTGTATGGAATATCCATGCAGGAGTTGGATACGCCATTGGTGTTACAGCTGGGCACCGTAGGAAGCCGGGCTATGGTGCAGTATGGGACAAATGTGACTGTCCAGACACCAGGCTCATGTAGCCGGGAATACATGGATGTAGCGAACTTTGATCGCTATAATATGATACTGGGAACACCATTCATGCGGCATAACAAAGTCATACTAGACTTTGACCACTGTCAGGTACTAGTGAATGGGAAGGTGATCCCAGCTGAACGAGCTACAGCAGACGACACTGATAATTGTCTGCGACATCATCACACTATGGAGAAACGCAAGGAGTCTCCATGACTTGGCCAGCGCAAAGTGCTGGTAGTGGAGGATGTAGATGAGGAAGTGCAGGCTATGCCTGGACTGAGCTCAGACCACAACATGGTGATGATGAGTGAGGAGGAGTATCAAGCCTTCAAGAGGAGCAACGAGCAAATAATTTTTCCTGATATTCGAGGCGCAAAGCCTCCAGACAAGCGTCACCAAAAGGCGAGACAACGGGAGAACTCAGTGGATGTATGCCCACCTACGTCCTCACGAGTCAAGTTGGATGACTTGAGAGACAGCATCCAAGAGGTGGAAGCCTCATGTGAGGGGGACACATGGTCCTTATGGAAATGACCAGCACCCCTTCCAGAGTACAACTGGGCATATGACCCTTGAATGCCGCAGGAGTGGAACAAGCTGGTGGCAGCCACGTGTGCGTGAAATGCACACCAGAGACAGATGACCATCAGACCAGCATATCGCCGGCCAGCATTGGACGAGGTGTCCATAGCGTACTCACTTGTATGTGAGGGAAAAAGCCTCGTGGCTTATAAGGCAGCGGCAGTGGGTTCTCCGCTGAGACTACATATACCTGATGACAATGTCACTTGGGTGCTCACAATGCATGAGCAATATGCACTGCCACCTCAGTCACCCTCAGAGATGGTGGAAGTACTTCCCCCGGTGCGTATGAAGGGGAAGCAGAAGGCAACAAGTCTTTGTGAGGAAGATATACTTTGGTTGCATCAGCAATGGCAAGAAGAATTTGCCAATATGGTCAATGGGACCAAGGAGGAGCTCCTGCCATGGCAGGAGGTGAACCATGAGATCAACCTTATAGACAAGAGCAAGCAATATAAGTACCACTTGCCATGCTGCCCGTGCACACTCCAGGAGCAACTACGTGATAAAACTAATCGCTATTTGAATGCTCAATGGTGGTCACCATGCACCACTGCTCAGGGTGCACCATTATTGTGCATCCCAAAGAAGGATGGAACCCTTCGAACAGCTCTTGTCAGCACAATGACAATACTATACAGGATGTAATTCCTTTACCAGATCAGGAGGTGATCTGGGAAGACGTGGCTCAGGCAAAGTATCACTCAAAGATTGACCTTACTGACACTTACGAGCAGGTGTGCATTTGCACTGAAGACGTACCCAAGACCGTATTTGCATCGATCATGGGCACATTCACAAGCAACATAATGCAGATTGGAGACTGTAATGCTTCTGCAACCTTTCAGAGGCTAATGACCTCTATTTTTCGAGACGTAATAGGACATTGTATGCACATCTACTTAGATGACATATTCATCTACTTGGATTCTATGGAGGAGCATGAGCAGCACCTCAGAGTCATATTCGAACGACTACGCAAGTACAAGTTGTACTTGAAGTGAAAAAAGTGTGAGCTTTACGCTCAGAGTATAGACTGCCTAGGGCATGTCATAGATGAGCGGGGTATCCACCCCGATCAGGACAAGCTCGATTGCATTTGGGAGTGGCGCACGCCACAAAACTACAATGACATCCAACAATTCGTTGGCCTTGTCAACTACATATCAAGCTTCTTGCCCAATGTCACGGCCTATACTGGGCCACTTATGGCCATGACGCAGAACAGGTTACCATTCAATTGGAGGCCGCTGCACCAGCGGTGCTTTGAGATAGTCAAACGGATCTGTACAAAGACTCTGGTGATTTGACCAATTGACCCTAGACGGGACAAGCCAATATGGCTCATTTGCAATGCGTCTAAGACAGGCGTCGGAGCCATGTATGGTCAGGGAAGTAGCTGGCAGACTTGCCGCCCAGCAGGGTTCATGTCAAAGAAATTCACAATGGCCCAGCAAAACTATGCTGTGCACAAGCTGGAGACTCTCACCATACTCGAGGCCCTCCTCAAGTGGGAGGATAAGCTGATGGGATATCCCATCCACATCATAACGGATCACAAGGCACTTGAGTTCTTCAAAACTCAGGTGAACTTGTCGCTGCATCAGCAATGTTGGATAGACTACATGTCGAGATACCAGTTTGACATCACCTATGTTAAAGGTGAACTCAACAAAGTGGCAGACTGCTTGTCTCGCTACTTTGAGAGTGATGTAGTCGGGGAGGCTCACGAGCCTCATGAATACGTGCAGGCAGACTGCCGCATAGACCCAGATGGAGAGGATCTACCTCTCCACCGCTACCAGGAGCTCAGGAAGCATGTCCTGGAAGTACGTGCTATGCATGACGACAAACGGAGGTGAAGCACTTGCCTCAGGGAGCATGAAGAGTGGGACGTAGCCACCCAGTTGCTCAAGGAGCATGAAGTTGTGGACCCAGCATCACCTGGGGAGCATGAGCGCCCCGATATACCTGTTATGCTGGCTGAGATGCTCAAAGGTGAATTGCCTTCATCTCAGCCCCCTAGCCTGGGCAGCGATGACTTCCAGATAGGAGTGGTGCAGGAATATGGTGATGATTCTCTCTTTGCTGAGATAATTGCCAATCCTGACGACCATCCTCGGTTCAGGCATGAGCCTGGTGGACTGATCACGACGGAGAACCGTCAAGGGGTGGCAGTGGTCTGCCTTTCCTGCACGCGAACCATTGTTATGCGAGTCTTGGACCAGGCCCATGCACTGGTGGGGCACTTTGGTGCTGCCCGAATGTTGGGCTACATCTGGAGATGGTATTGGTGGCCATGTATGGCCCAAGAAGTGACTAAGTTCTGCGCCTCATGCGCAGCGTGTCAGAGGGCAAAGTTGCCTCCTGGATCCCCTCCTGGGAAGCTACACCAGCTACCCATGCCCGTAAAACCTTGGAACTCCATTGGAATGGACTTTGTAAGTCCCTTTCCCAAGTCCAGAGGGTTCGATTACCTCTGAGTGGTAATATGCTGCATGATGAGCATGATGCACCTCATACCGGTGTGAACTACGCTGATGGCTAAGGAGCTGTCATGGATCTATCTTCGGGAGATCGTTAGGCTGCATGGGCTGCCTAGTACTATAGTGAGTGACCATGACTCAAAGTTCACGTCTCAATGGTGGAGGGAACTCCACAAACTGTTAGGAGCACGACTCCTCATATTGACGTCCTTCCATCCTCAAACGGATGAGCAAACTGAGCGGGCCAACTGCAGTATAGGCCAGATTCTGAGGGCAGTTGTTCGTCCTGACAAACGGGACTGGGTGGACTGGTGTCCACTCACTGAGTTCACGATTAACGCAAGTATCTCAGAGACAACAGGGTATGTGCCCTTTGAGCTCAATGGAGGGTACTTGCCTTCCATGCTGCATGAAATTTGTGCTGATGTGGTGGCCCACTGGGGAGTTGTTGAGTTCGCCAGGCAGGCCCTGGAGAACATTGCGGCAGCACATGATGCCATCATAGAGATGTGAGTCTTTCAGGCAAAAAATGCCAATCACCGTAGGTGAGCAGAACCGCCTATAGCAGTAGGAGCGTTGGTTTATCTGTCAATGCGTAACCTGAGACTCCCAAAGGGTCGGGCAAGTAAACTCTGCCTAAAATGGGTAGGCCCATACCACGTCCTAGACGCGGAGCCAAATACCTCCAACTACATGTTGGAGCTGCCTCAGGCATTACAGGAATGACGCATCATTCCAAAGTTCCACGTGTCGCTGTTGCGACCATATAGCGTGTCCGACGATGCACTATTCCCTAACAGGGCAACCCCAGGCCCCTATGACTTTGGGGCTCGAGACGATGACAAATGGTTTGTTGAGTGCATCATAGGGCACCGGTGGACTGAGTGTAATACGCTCGAGTTTGAGGTGCGGTGGTCTCTCGGAGACACAACATGGGAGCCACACTCCCATTGCTTCAAGTTGGTGGCACTTGACCGTTATTTGGAGTTGAAGGGCGTTAAGTGCCCACATCAATTAAGTAAGCGTGCCAGCGCTTAATTTGATCAGCAGTGCCGATCGCAGCTTGGCTGAGTTGGTCAGCAGCTGTGGCTAAAACACATCTTAAAAAGCAAAATTTCTTTTTTCCTTTCTTCCCTTAACCATGGACAACATGCCCATGGACCATAGTGAGCAGCAGCAGCAGCAGCAGCAACAGCAGCAGCAGTTTGAGTTTGCGCCGTCAGTCTTACCGGCGGCTGAAGGGGGGGCAGATGGCTCCCCCACTGACTCAAAATACACCTCAGTGGGGACAATTGCAACAGGCTGTGGGCTTCCCACAGCAGCAGCAACAACCAGCGGCAGGCTATCTGCCACAGCAGCCGGTGATCAGTGGCTATCCGCCACACCAACTCATGCAGGGCAACTTCATGCCCCAAAACGCACCTGTGGGCAGCTATCAGCCCCAACAACTAGTAGCGGGCGCTTATGCGCCACATCACACTGAGGGCTAATCCCAGCAACACCAGTATGGGGGGCTTGTCAGCCCCCAAGCAACGTCAGGATGGAGGCAGCTTGCCCCTGTACTGGCAATGGGGCCGCTGGGGACACATCCTTTTCCCCAGTTTACCGCCCTGGTGCACTACCCTGGCATGGGTGGTGTGCCTGTAATAATGCCGTACCTCTCAACTTGGATGGGGGCTTGGGGCGCAATGCCCCAGTACAATGCCTCGTATGAGGCGACAGCCAAGGGAGGCAGGTTGGCTTCTCTGTCGACCACAGTACCAGTTGACAATCTAGAGGGATGCCAAGCACCCCTCGTGCAGGCTACCGTGGCCATTGAGAGTACAGAAACTCTCAGTCCAGAACGAAGCATCAGTTCATCGGCTGATGCGCCAATGGAGAGCCTTGCCAAGCTCTCCTTGCTACAGCGGCTGGAGATGCCGCATCAATCCGAGCTCAGCTCGGAAGAAGAGTCGCATCCTCGACACGACAAAGGAAAAGCACAGGTTGTCGAGCCCAGTCTCAACCAGGACTTAGTCCTGGCTACTCTTCTCCAACGCCTGGAAGACAACGGGTACGATGTACCTGCAGAGTCATCATTTCTCCACAATGTGGAGGCGGTCGTCCTCATCAGCCAGATGATGGACAACATGGATCATATGTGTGCTCAGCACAAAACTAATCTCCTTGCCTTATTGGCCGCTCATAAGCGGCAGACTACACCCCCAAGTCAGGACACTGACTCCAGCAACAGGGCGCATTGGCAAGGAGTGGAGGACACGCCCTCCTGCTTGACTCAGTCAAGCGTTGTCGTACCCGGCCAGGAGGCTGGTCTAGGGTGGGACATTCTTCCCTATGAAGAGGCCCCTGCTCCAGCCGCCCCTCAGCTCATCCAGCGCCTCGCCAGCGGCGCATCTGAGGTCACATCTTCATGACCATTATCCATGGTATCCACCACGCACTCTGGAGAGCAGAGTTCCAGGGGCGTTAGCACACGCCCCACTGAGGCTAAGGCCTCACAACCCTGAAAGGATTGTCAGGGTAAGCAACTGGAAGGGCATGCATACGTCAACGTGCACTTCCCTGAGGATGCCCCGAAAGGGGCCCCAGGGGCTAACATCCCCTTCTTACCCGCAGTACTAGTAGAAGGCCTGCCAGCCCGACTCCTGCAGTGTGTGTGGGCAATGGACCCACGGTCTGATAAGTCTGTGCTGGAGAGGCTGCTATCTCCGCCCTCTGATGACAATTAGTATGAGGAGCCTGAAGAGGCTCGCATGGAATCCCCTGTGCCGCACAAGACGGCAGCACAACGTATGGCGTGTGAACGGCACAACAGCAATTGACGGGCCAAGATGGACTGTCAGGCACAGGATAGCGCCAAACAAGGAGCTACCCTCCTCAAGGATGAAACCAGGCGCATCCCTGATGCGCTCAGTGTTGTGATCTACCGTGGATCGTGAACAACCAGTTTACACCAATTTGTCAGCGTCAGTTGGGCTACCTACTGCTCAACAAATTCAAATGGGTGGCACTGAACTGCCACCCTACTGCCCAAGACAGAACCATGTCTCACTTACTTGACAAGGTCCCGTATAAGACCATTGCAGTACCCTTTGCGAGTCCCGAGGAGCGGGAGAACGTCCCGTGAATGATTGTGCCAATGAGGATCTATCGCCGCAAAGAGGGTGAGAGACTTGCCTTCATCGGCCTTACTCCCCCTGATCCAAAGCAACCGTTTGCTTTGGACTACCTGGGCTCATATGCCCTCCTCTATGGGCATCCTGGGATGCCCAACATATGGACTGGTCTGGCTATGGACCATGCCATGTGCATTCATTGGCGTAGCCTTTTTGGGTTTGCGCTTATACACGCCCTCAGCGCTAGCCACCCCTCCAGAACCATGGTACACAAGTACCTGGCCTATGTCTTTGCAAGGCCAGGCCTCTACAAAGAGGCTGTGGCCGAGTACGAGGCGGCTACGGGGCAAGTTTTTGTGCCCCTCCACACTGATGACCCTAACTTTGAGGCTCGGGCTGTGGACATCCCAGAAGCATCAGCTTCCGTGTTTACCACGTCAGACATGTTACGTGTCCTTCTTCACAATCAAATTCTGGTCAGCTGGGCTGACCATGCTTATACCTATGGGGTCACCTACTTGGCCCACATATTCTTCAGCGACAGCTGGCTCTACAACAAGGCGGCCACCATCGACAATAAGAGGCTGCAACGCCTCAACCATTACAGGACACCCCAGTCCATTGCTCAGTAGGATGGGTGGCGCGAGGCCACCATAGGCGATCAACAACGCCTTATGCTCCAGCAGCAGGACAGTCGTTGTGCTTACGATGACGCACTCACCAAGGGGATGTACCTCCTCATCGGGCAAGACATTCATGCCTGCGAGATCTGGACGCGCCAGTACCCGTCCAACACTGGGGATCTTCCCAATCCCCAACCACATATCCCAGGGTTGATTGTTGACCCCACTCTCACACTGTCCCCCCTCTGGGACTACGACGACTCTCTGCCTGTAGCAGGGCCATCGGGCACTTCCTATGAGCCTGCAC
>QGOA01001476.1:0-10750 GCA_003313075.1 Termitomyces sp. MG16
TAGACCGGTCTGGTCTGATTCATTGTGGTATGCACACTAAGCTCTTTCAAACCCGTAACTTCGTTACATTTTTTTGAATCCACCAGCTAGGATCTATTGCCTAGCACCCGATGTCAGTCGCTGAGTTCATTGACAGAACTCTATCAGCTTCTCAAGCTTCTTGCACAGCCATACCATGCAAATTTTAAACAGGGAATCAATGAGTAATCCCATACCTGCAGTGTCCACTGATGGTGGGCGGAATGCCCACGATCTACAGGGAGACCCAGCAGACACCCAGGACGCATTAGCGTCCAATGCGGGTCAGGCAAGACCCAAGACTCAAGACCAAGGTCGGAGCACTGACCTGCCTGGGAATGAAAGTGAGGCCCAGAGAGCTGAAAGCTCACAGCAGGACGGTCAGCAACGTCTCCAGGACAAGATGCCAGGGGGATTAACTCCCCCAGTTATGCAGCTGCCAGGAGGACTGCGACGGTCTAGCCGACTAGCTTCAAAAGGGCCCCCTGAGGACAGCCAACAGTCAACAGGCACCTATGGCATCTCAGGAGATACCAAGTCGGTGGTACAGACTGGGAGAGCTATCCCTCCAAGCTGGAGTAGTGGGACCAGGCGGTCTGCAGCGGGCCCACTGCCCTCTAAGATAGTGGAAGCCCGCATAGAAGAGGTACCAGATGAGGCTGCAAGTCCTGAAGTAGCCTGCACGGAAAACCGATTCCCATGCACGCCAGCAGTGGAGGAAGCTCCGGAGGTTGTAGAGCTTCCAGAGGAGGCGATTGAGTCATCAAGTGACGACGACACCGGAGCAGAGGAGCAGCGGCTGAAAACCGTGTACACCGTGCAATTGCAGGTATTCTGGGATTTGCACCCAGAGGTGATGAAATACACCACCCAAGCATGACTTGAGCGCTATGTGTCAGCACATATAGTAGCACTTAGGCGACAAGGGCATGAAGTGCCCAATGTATTCAGTACAAAATATACTAATTTGATGGTGAGAGTGCTCACTATGGAGCTGCAAATGTATGTGCAGCGGAAGGCCACAGACCCCCTGGAGCCACACTTCCAAGGAATGCTCAGCATATCGCAATCAAGATGTTGGAATCAAGCTAGTGGAGGCACTAGCACGGGCACAGAAAGTGCCCGAAGTAAAACCAGTGAGTACTTTCTATACTCCAGCAGGACAAGAGTGGCATGAGGAGCCCACACATGCGTAACCGAGACCTTAGGACAGATATGTCAGGACGAGATGGGCACAATAGTACCGTGCTCAAGGTGGAGAGCAAGGCATCTGTGATGCTGCACATGCCCATAGCAGAAACGTTGAGCGACAGAGTCGCATATCAACATATGCGCAATGGCGACCTCAGGACTAAGGGACAGTCCCTTATTGACGATCAGGGCATCGTATTTGAGGGCACTAAGCCCATTGATGAGATGCGTCGTCAATTCATCACGCAGGGCCAGGAGAATCAAGCTTCTCCAGTTCCAGGGCGGCGCAACGATCATGATCGAGGAGACTTCCTCGATCGAGATGGTGCCATGAGATGTGATGTCCCTGGTAATGGCTGGGATGACAGCCCTAGGTTGACTCCTCGAGACAAGGGCAATTATGCCCACAGTCGAGGAGGCTCGGGGCATCCTCCACAGGGTGGACGAGGGAAGTCACTTCCCCAGGCCGCTGATTTGGCGACTAGATCACCGGGTCAGCGGGAGGCCATTTGAATGCATCGTGAAGCCATGCACAATCGCCTGCATTGAGTAGTCAATGATGCCCTGGGTGTGACCTTATGGTTACCCAATGGGGTGAAGCTGTGTAAAGCAGACAGTAGGCATATTTGCGCCTACACAGGCATGTCCAAGTTCAGCGACTTGGAGGATTGGGCGATGGATGTATGCACCCATCTTGCCATGTGCTTATATGGAGGCAACTGTATGGAACAAGAATGAATCTTCATTCTGCCTGAGTTCTTGGCTGAAGAGGCCATGGGGTGGTTTCGACAGGCAGTACTGCATGTCAACCATGTCCAGTATGAGTGGACGTTCAAAGGAGTCCTTACAGGACTGTACAATTGATTCGTGCACCCCTCAACGCTACAGGATACAAGGTGGGAGTTTCAGTCTGCCAAGTACACTGAGAAGTTGGGAGTGCAAGGGTTCTATGATACCCTTAATGACCATGCCCAGAATATGGCAGTATATCCGGATGGATATACTATGCTCGAAACATTCTTGGATGGCATTTCAGCAGACATGCACCGCTACCTGATATGTGAGGATGGACTGTCCCCAGAAGTCAACGATGTGGAGGAGTTTGTGGCATATGCCATCAGGTAGGGGCAGTTCCTGAAGACTGCCAACCACTACGAGCATCGGAGTGGACACAAAAGGGGAACCAGGCGACTACCGCCTGCTGGGGCACTCTCATGGGTCAGCATGTGGGGACCTTCTTGGCCAAAAAGGCCGATTTGGATCGTGACTGCAACACATGGTTTGTGGTACACAGAGCCCCTGCTGCAAACCAAGGGCAGAGCCGCCCATGCTCAGAGCAGGCACTGGACAGAGAACGTCCTAAACCAAGGCTGGACTTCAAGCCGGCCAACCCACCAGGTCAGACAGGGACTTGTTTCATGTGTGGCCAGCCAGGCCACTATGCTACCAATTGCCCCGCAAAGCTGGGAGCTCCAAGGAAGGGGTATACACCTTGCGCCCACCTTTGAGCAGCACATACTGCAGCTGCGAGTAGGAGTGATGGAGATGTGTCTGCTGAGTCTGAGGCAGAGCATCCCACAAACAACCAAGAGCCCCCAAAGGAGGCATCGGGTGCTAAGCCCAAAAGTGTGGTCATGGAGGGGGAGGAGTATGTCACAGTTGACATATATGACAACGTCTACGACAACAAGTACTACAGTCGTGACAGCAACTCTGAGTGCCTAGCAGCGATGACGGATTGGCCATCTTCAAATAATCCCGAAAAGAATAATGTGGTTTGGATGAAGAAGGTGACTCTTCATCAAGCAGAGGGCACTTTGCAGCGCCCTACACTGAAATGGGCAGACAAGGAGTGCCTAGTCTTGTATGTGGACATAGATGGCCACAAGGCATGGACCTTATGGGACTCCGGGAGTACTATGTTGGGCATAATGCCCCAGTTTGCCCATGTGTACAGAATATCCATGCAGGAGTTGGATATGCCATTGGCATTACAGCTGGGCACCGTAGGAAGCCAGGCTATGGTGCAGTATGGGACAAATGTGACTGTCCAGACACTGGGCTCACATAGCCAGGAATACATGGATGTAGCGAACTTTGATTGCTATGATATGATACTGGGAACACCATTTATGCGGCGTAACAAAGTCATACTAGACTTTGACCACTGTCAGGTACTAGTGAATGGGAAGGTGATTCCAGCTGAACAAGCTACAGCAGATGACACTGATAATCATCTGCGACATCATTGCACTACGGAGAAACGCAAGAAGTCTCCATGACTTGGCCGGCGCAAAGTGCTGGCAGTGGAGAATGTGGGTGAGGACATGCAGGCTATGCCTGGACTGAGCTCAGACCACAACATGGTGATGATGAGTGAGGAGGAGTATCAAGCCTCCAAGAGGAGCGACAAGCGAATAATCACTCCTGATATTCAAGGTGCAAAGCCTCCAGACAAGCGCCACCAAACGGTGAGACAACAGGAGGACTCAGTGGATGTATGCCCACCTACGTCCTCACGAGTCAAGTTGAATGACTTGAGAAACAGCATCTAAGAGGCAGAAGCCTCATGTGAGGGGGACACATGATCCCTATGGGAACGACCAGCACCCCTTCCGGAGTATGACTGGGCATATGACCCTCGAATGCTGCAGGAGTGGAATGAGCTGATGGCAGCCACGTGTGCACGAAATGCGCACCAGAGATGGATGACTGTCAGACCAGCATATTGCCAGCCAGCATCGGACGAGGTGTCCATAGCGTACTCACTTGTATGCAAGGGAAAAAGCCTCATGGCTTGTAAGGCAGCAGCAGTGGGTTCTCCGCTGAGACTACACATACCTGATGACAGTGTCACTCGGGTGCTTGCAATGCATGAGCAATATGCACCGCCGCCTCAGTCACACTCAGAGACAGTGGAAGTACTTCCCCCAGTGCATATGAAGGGGAAGCAGAAGGCGACAAGCCTTCGTAAGGAAGATATACCTTGGTTGCGTTAGCAATGGCAAGAAGAATTTGCCAATATGGTCAACGGGACCAAGGAGGAGCTCCCACCATGGTGGGAGGTGAACCATGAGATCAACCTCATAGATGAGAGCAAGCAATATACTTGCCACACTGCCCGTGCGCACTCCAGGAGCAACTACGTGATGAAACTAATTGCTATTTGAATGCTCAATAGTGGTCACCATGCACCACTGCTCAGGCTGCACTATTATTGTGCATCCCAAAGAAGGATGGAACCCTTCGAACAGCTCTTGATGCATGGCAGCGCAATGACAATACTATAAAGGATGTAACTCCTTTACCAGATCAGGAGATGATCCAGGAAGACGTGGCTCGGGCGAAGTATCGCTTGAAGATTGACCTTACAGACACTTATGAGCAGGTGCACATTCGCACCGAAGACGTACCCAAGACCGTATTTGCCTCGACCATGGGCATGTTCATGAGCAACATAATGCAGATTGGAGACTGTAATGCTCCTGCAACCTTTCAGAGGCTAATGACCTCTATTTTTCGAGACGTAATAGGACGTTTTATGCATGTCTACTTAGATGACATATTCATCTACTCGGATTCTATGGAGGAGCATGAGCAGCACCTCAGAGTCATATTTGAATGACTACGCAAGTACAAGTTGTACTTGAAGTGGAAAAAGTGTGAGCTTTACACTCAGAGTATAGACTGCCTAGGGCATGTCATAGATGAGCGGGGTATCCACCCCAATCAGGACAAGCTCGATCACATTTGGGAGTGGTGCACACCACAAAACTACAATGACATCCAACAATTTGTTGGCCTTGTCAACTACATATCGAGCTTCTTGCCTGATGTCACGGCCTATACTGGGCCACTTATGGCCATGACGCAGAACGGGTCACCGTTCAATTGGAGACCACTGCATCAGCAGTGCTTTGAGATGGTCAAACAGATCTGTATGAAGACTCCGGTGATTCAACCAATTGACCTTAGATGGGACGAGTCAATATGGCTCATTTGCAATGCGTCTAAGACAGGTATCGGAGCCATGTATGGTCAGGGAAGTAGCTGGCAGACTTGCCACCCAGCCAGGTTCATGTCAAAGAAATTCACAATGGCCCAGCAAAACTATGCTGTGCACGAGCTGGAGACTCTCACCATCCTCGAGGCCCTCCTCAAGTGGGAGGATAAGCTGATGGGATATCCCATCCACATCATAACGGATCACAAGGCACTTGAGTTCTTCAAAACTCAGGTGAACTTGTTGCCGTGTCAGCAATGGTGGATAGACTACATGTCGAGATACCAGTTTGACATCACCTATATTAAAGGTGAACTCAACAAAGTGGCAGACTGCTTGTCTTGCTACTTTGAGAGCGATGTAGTCGGGGAGGCTCATGAGCCTCATGAGTATGTGCAGGCAGACTGCCACATAGACCCAGATGGAGAGGATCTACCTTTCCACCACTACCAGGAGCTCAGAGAGCATGTCCTGGAAGTACGCGCTATGCATGACGACAAATGGAGGCGAAGCACTCGCCTCAGAAAGCAGTGTGAAGAGCGGGACATAGCCGCCCAGTTGCTCAAGGAGCATGAAGTTGTGGACCCAGTGTCACCTGGGGAGCATGAGCGCCCCGATATACCCATTACGCTGGCTGAGATGCTCGAAGGCGAATTGCCTTCATCCCAGCCCCCTATCCTGGGCAGCGACAACTTCTGGATAAAAGTGGTGCAGGAATATGGCGATGATTCTCTCTATGCTGAGATAATTGCCAATCCCGACGACCATCCTCAGTTCAGGCATGAGCCTGGTGAACTGATCACGACGGAGAACCGTCAATGGTTGGCAGTGGTCTGCCTCCCCTGTACGCAAGTCTTGGACCAGGCCCATGCACTGGTGGGGCACTTTGGTGCTGCCCGAATGTTGGGCTACATCCGGAGATGGTATTGGTGGCCACATATGGCCCAAGAAGTGACTAAGTTCTGCACCTCATGCACAGCGTGTCAGAGGGCAAAGTTGCCCCCTGGATCCCCTCCTGGGAAGCTACACCAGCTACCCATGCTGGTAAAACCTTGGGACTCCATTGGAATGGACTTTGTAGGTCCCTTTCCTGAGTCCAGAGGGTTCGATTACCTCTGGGTGGTAATATGCCGCATGACGAGCATGATGCACCTCATACTGGTGTGAACTACGCTGACAGCTAAGGAGCTGTCATGGATCTACCTTCGGGAAATTGTTAGGCTGCATGGGCTGCCTAGTACCATAGCAAGCGACCATGACTCAAAGTTCATGTCTCAATGGTGGAGGGAACTCCACAAACTGTTAGGAGCACGACTCCTTATGTCGACGTTCTTCCATCCTTAGATGGATGGGCAAACTGAGCGGGCCAACCACAGTATAGGCCAGGTTCTGAGGGCAGTTGTTCGCCCTGACCAACGGGACTGGGTGGACTGGTGTCCACTTACTGAGTTCGTGATTAACGCGAGTATCTCAGAAATGACAAGGTATGTGCCCTTTAAGCTCAATGGAGAGTACTTGCCCTCCATGCTGCATTAAATTTGTGCTGATGTGGTGGCCCACCGGGGAGTTGTCAAGTTTGCCAGGCAGGCCCTGGAGAACATTGCAGTGGCACATGACGCCATCATAGAGACGCGAGTCTTTCAGGCGAAAAACACCAATCACTGTAGGCAAGCAGAACCGCCTATAGCAGTAGGAGCATTGGTATATCTGTCAACGCATAACCTGAGACTCCCAAAGGGTTGGGCGAGTAAACTCTGCCCAAAATGGGTAGGCCCATACCATGTCCTGGACATGGAGCCAAGTACCTCCAACTACGTGTTGAAGCTGCCTCAGGCACTACAGGAACGACACATCATTCCAAAGTTCCATGTGTCGCTGTTGCGACCATATAGTGTGTCCAACGACGTGCTATTCCCTAACAGGGCGACCCCAGGCCCCTATGATTTTGGGGCTCGAGACAATGACAAATAGTTCGTCAAGTGCATCATAGGGCACCGGTGGACTGAGCGTAATACACTCGAGTTTGAGGTGCGGTGGTCCCTTAGGGACACAACATGGGAGCCACACTCCCATTGCTCCAAGTTAGCGGCACTTGACCATTATTTGGAGTTGAAGGGCGTTAAGCGCCCACATCAATTAAGTAAGCATGCCAGCGCTTAATTTGATCGGCAGTGCTGATTGCGGCTTGGCTGAGCTGGTCAGCAGCTGTGGCTGAAACATGTCTTAAAAAGCGAAATTTCTTTTTTCCTGTCTTCCCCTAACCATGGACAACATGCCCATGGACCGTAATGAGCAGCAGCAGCAGTTTGAGTTCGTGCTGTCGGTCTTACCATCAGCTGAAGGGGGGGGCAGATAGCTCCCTCACTGACCCAAAATGTGCCCCAGTGGAGACAATCGCAACAGGCGGTGGGCTTCTCACAGCAGCAGCAACAACCAGCGGCGGGCTACCTGCCACAACAGCTGGTGATCAGTGGCTATCTGCCACACCAATTCATGCAGGGCAACTTCATGCCCCAAAACGCACCTGTGGGTGGCTATTTGCCCCAACAACCAGTAGCGGGCGCTTATGCGCCACATCACGCTGAGGGCCAATCCCAGCAACACCAGTACAGGGGGCTTGTAAGCCCCCAAGCAATGTCAGGACGGAGGCAGCTTGCCCCTGTACTGGCAACGGGGCCACTGGGGACACATCCTTTTCCCCAGTTTACCGCCCTGGCACACTACCCTGGCATGGGTGGTGTGCCCGTAATGATGCCATACCCCCCGGCTTGGATGAGGGCTTGGGGCGTGATGCCCCAGTATGATGCCTCATATGAGGCGATAGCCAAGGGAGGCAGGTCAGCTTCCCTGTCGACCACAGTACCAGTCGACAATCTAGAGGGATGCCAAGCATCCCTTGTGCAAGGCCACCATGGCCATTGAGAGTACAGAAACTCTCAATCCAGAACCAAGCATCAGTTCATCAGCTGATGCGCCGACAGAGAGCCTGGCCAAGCTCTCCTTGCTACAGCGGCTGGAGATGCCGCACCAATCTGAGCCCAGCTTGGAAGAAGAGTTGTGTCCTCGATGCAACAAAGGAAAAGCACAAGCTGTCGAGCCCAGTCTCAACCAGGACTTAGTCCTGGCTACTCTTCTCCAATGCCTGGGAGACAACAGGTACAATGTACCTGCAGAGTCATCATTCCTCCACAATGCAGAGGTGGTCGTCCTCATCAGCCGGATAATGGATGACATGGATCATATGCACGCTCAGCGCAAAACTGATCTCCTTGCCTTATCAGCCGCTTGTAAGCGGCAGACTACACCCCCAAGTTGGGACACCAACTCCAGCAAAAAGGTGCGTTGGCAAGGAGTGGAGGACACGCCCTCCTGCTCGACTCAGTCAAGCATTGTCGTATCTGGCCAGGAGGCTGGTCTAGGGCGGGACATTCTTCCCTATGAAGAGGTCCCTGCTCCAGCTGCCCCTGGCTCATCTGAGGTCACATCTTTGCGACCATTATCTGTGGTATTCACCATGCACTCTAGGGAGCAGAGTTCCAGGGGCATTAGCACACGCCCCACTGAGGCTAAGGCCTCACAACCCCAAAAGGATTGTCAGGGTAAGCAACCAGAAGGGCACGCATATGTCAACGTGCACTTCCCTGAGAATGCCCTGAAAGGGGCTCCAGGGGCTAACATCCCCTTCTTATCTGCAGTATTGGTAGAAGGCCTGCCAGCCCAACTCCTGCGGTGTGTGTGGGCAATGGACCCACAGTCTGATAAGTCTGTGCCAGAGAGGCAGCCATCCCCGCCCTCTGATGACGATTGGTATGAGGAGCCTGAAGAGGCTTGCATGGAATCCCCTGTGCCACATAAGATGGCAGCACAATGTATGGCACGTGAACGACGCAACAGCAATTGACAGGCCAAGATGGACCATCAGGTGCAGGATAGCGCCAAACGAGGAGCCGCCCTTCTCGAGGACAAAACCAGGTGCATCCCTGATGTGCTCGGTGTTGTGATCTACCGTGATCACACTGTTGAGCGCCAGAACTCATTCTTTGGCATGGGGCTAGCTCCCCAGTTCTATTGGTCGCTGGTGACCAATACCATCTTTGTCGGGCAAGAAGCCCGCACAGCCAGGTCTTTTGAGACCAATAAAGAGGGCAACGCCGCATCGACGCCCCAAAACAGTAAGGTGTACCAAGTGGCACCTCACAGGTTTCCCCGCAGTTCCCAAGAGCTCTGCAGGCTCCATTCACTGGTGAACAACCAGTTTACACCAATTTCATCAGCGTCAGTTGGGCTACCTACTGCTCAACAAATTCAAACGGGTGGCGCTGAACTGCCACCCTACTGCCTGAGACAGAACCATGTCTCACTTACTCGACGAGGTCCCATATAAGACTATAGCGGTACTCTTCGTGAGCCCTGAGGAGCGGGAGAACGTCCCGTGAATGATTGTGCTAACGCAGATTTATCGCCGCAAAGAGGGTGGGAGACTTGCCTTCATCGGCCTTACTCCCCCTGATCCAAAGCAACTGTTTGCTTTGGACTACCTGGGCTCATATGCCCTCCTCTATGGGTGTCCTGGGACGCCCAACATATGGACTGGTCTGGCTATGAACCGTGCCATGCGCATTCATTGGCACAGCCTTTTTGGATTTGCGCTTGTATGCGCCCTCAGCGCCAGCCGCCCCTCTAAGACCACGGTACACAAGTACCTGGCCTATGTTTTTGCAAGGCCAGGCCTCTACAAAGAGGCCGTAGCCGAGTATGAGGCAGCTACAGGGCAAGGTTTTGTGCCCCTCCACGCTGATGACCCTAACTTCGAGGCTCGGGCTGTGGACATCCCAGAGGCATCAGCTTCCGTGTTTACCACTTCGGACGTGTTACGTGTCCTTCTTCACAATCAAATTCTGGTCAGCTGGGCTGACCATGCTTATACCTATGGGGTCACCTACTTGGCCCACATATTCTTCAGCAACAGCCGGCTCTACAACAAGGCGGCTGCCATCGACAATGAGAGGCTGCAACGCCTCGACCATTATGGGATACTCCAGTCCATTGCTCAGTGGGATGAGTGGCATGAGGCCACCATTGGCAATCAACAATGCCTTATGCTCCAGCAGCAGGACAGTCGTCATGCTTACGACGATGCACTCACCAAGGAGATGTACCTCCTCATCAGGCAAGACATTCATGCCCATGAAATCTGGACGTGCCAGTACCCATCTGACACTGGGGATCTTCCCGATCCCCAACCACGTATCCCAGGGTCAATCGTTGACCCTACTCTCACACTGTCCCCCCTCTGGGACTACGACAACTCCCTGCCCATCACAGGGCCATCGGGCACTTCCTATAGGATGAACTCCTCGACTACGACATGGACGACGTGACTGCTGATCTATTCTGGGAGCCTGGAGACTCTCCAATTGCCCCCGTCCCTGACTTACCGATGGCCTGACCATCGTATTATTTCAAGACCATAGCTTGGTCTAATTGGGGGGTGTGTAGCATAGTCCACTATATGGCGTTGGCCACATAGCTTTACTT
>QGOA01001478.1:0-47781 GCA_003313075.1 Termitomyces sp. MG16
GTGTGCCAATGTGAGATGCTTGTGTTGGCGCTATCCGTGGTTATCTATAATGGGAGCTCATCACCGGTATTCAATGATACTCTTGACAAACTACTCATTGTCATTTCTGGCCCCAAAGTCATAAGGGCCTGGAGTCACCCTATTAGGGAACAACATGTTATCAGATACGTTATACAGTCACAGCAACAAAACATGAAACTTAGAAATGATTTGTTGCTCCTGCAGCATCTGGGGCAACTCCAACACATAGTTGGAGGTGCATGGCTCAACCTCAAGCACTTAGTAGTTTGCTTGCCTGACCTCTGGGCAACTTAAGGTTGCATGTTGATAAGTATACCAATGCTCCTACTGATATCAGCAGGTCTTTTCGCTGGTGCTGATTACCATGCTTTGCCTGAAAAACTCGCAATTTGATGATTGCATCATGAGCACAGGCAATGTTTTTCAAGGCCTGCCTAGTAAACTTGACCACCTCCTTATGGGCAGTGGCCTCAGCATGAATCTTGTGCAGCATAAAGGGCAGGTACCCTCCATTGAGCTCAAAGAGTGCATACCCTGTAGCTTCAGATACACTCACATTGATTGTAAACTTCATGAGTAGATATCAGTCCACCCAGTTGCATTGGTCTGGGCATACTACCATCCAAAGTATCTGTTCTATGCTGTGGTTCACCTGCTCCATCTGACCATTTATTTGTGGATGGAATGATATTGTCATTAGGAGCTTGGCTTCTAGCAGCTTGTAGAGCTCTCTCCACCATTGCAACATGAACTTTGAGTCATGATTACTCACAATTGTGCTAGGCAGTCCATGCAGCCTAATGATCTCATGTAGGTAGATCCATAACAGCTCTTTAGTTATCATTGTTGTTTGCACTGGTATCAAGTGCACCATGCTAGTCATATGGCATATTACTACCCTAGGTAGTCAAACTCTTTTGACTTGGGGAATGGGCCCACAAAGTCCATCTCAATTGAGTTTCATGGCTTCACTGATATGGGAAGCTGGTGTAGCTTTCCTATAGAGGGTCCAGGTGGCACTTTTGCCCGCTGGCACATCATGCAAGATGCACAGAACTGAGTAACATTCTGGGCTATCCTTGGCCACCAGTACCACCTTTGCAGGTACCCTAATATTTGTGCAGCACCAAAGTGCCCCATAAGTGCATGTGTCTGGTCAAGTATGCACATTATGAGGTCTTGCACTTGTGGGATGCAGGTTACTGCCACTTCCTGATGAACCCATCCAGCTCTTGCCTGAATCATGGATAGTCAGCAAGGTTACTGGTGACCTCCACAAAAAGGGAATCCTGTGAATACTCCTGCAACACTTCCTTCCAGAAGTCATCTGTCCCCATATTAGAAGGTTGAGCTGCTGGCAACTCACTTTCTAGCATGTCAGCCAAAGTCACAGGCTGGCTAGGACAATCAGTATCCCCAAGCAATGTGGATTCCCAGACCTCATTCTCTTTGAGCAGTTTGGCAGCTATATCCCATTCTTCTCACTGCTTTCTGAGATGAGCACTTTGCCTCTGCTCATTTATGTGCATGGCATGCACCTCATGAGTATGTTTCTTGAGTTCATGATACCTATGGAGGGGTAAATCCTCTCTGTCTGAGTCTATTCAGCAGTCCATCTGGACGTACTCATAGAGCTCATGAGCCTTTTCTACTTCATCACTCTCAAAGTAGCATGATAGGCAATCTGCCACTTTATTGAGTTCACCTTTGACATAGGTAATGTCAAATTGGTATCTCAACATATAGTCGATCCATCATTGCTGGTATGGCAATAAGTTCACCTGAGTCTTGAAGAACTCAAGCGCCTTGTAGTCAGTGATGACATGGATGGGGTAACCCATTAGCTTGTCTTCCCATTTGAGGAGAGCCTCAAGTATTGCTAGGGTCTCCAGCTTGTGCATGACATAGTTCTGCTGTGTGGTGGTGAACTTTTTTTTGATATGAATCCCGTGGAGTTGCAGGTCTGCCAGCTACTTCCTTGGCCATACATGGCCCTGACACCAGTCTTTAACACATCACATATGAGCCAGATAGGCTTGTCCTGTCATGGGTCTATTGGTTGAATGACCAGTGTCTTGGTGCATATTTGTTTCACTATCTTGAAGCATTGCTGATGCAGTGGGCACCAATTGAATGGGGATCCATTCTGTGTCATGGCTATAAGTGGCCCTGTATATGCAGTGATGTCAGGCAAAAAGCTCGAGATATAATTGACAAGGCCAATGAACTATTGGATGTCATTGTAGTCTTGTGGTGTGTGCCATTTCCAAATGTGGTCAAGCTTGTCCTGATTGGGGTGTATACCCCGCTCATCAATGACATGCCCTAGGCAGTCTATACTTTGAGTGTAAAGGTCACACTTTTTTCATTTCAAGTACAACTTGTACTTGCAGAGTTGCTCGAATACAACTCTGAGGTGCTGCTCATGCTCCTTTATAGAATCCGAATAGATAAATATGTCATCTAAGTAGACATGCATAAAGTGTCCTATCACGTCTCAAAATATAGCCGTTATTAACCTCTGAAAAGTTGCCAGGGCATTACAGTCCCCAATCTGCATTATGTTGCTTGTAAATATGCCCATGATTGAGGCAAGCATGGTCTTGGGTACATCTTTGGTGTGAATGCACACCTGCTTATAAGCATTTATAAAATCAATCTTCAAGCAATACTTTGTTCAAGCCATGTCTTCCTGGATCATCTCTTGATCTGGTAAAGAAGTTACATCTTTTATGGTATTATCATTGTGCTGACATGCATTAAGAGCAGTATGAACAGTGCAGCCTGAACAGTGGTGCATGGTAATCACCATTGAGCATTCAAATAGTGATTAGTTTTATTGTGTAGTTGCTCCTGGAGTGCATGTGGACAGCGCAGCAAGTGGTATTTGTACTGCTTGCCCTTGTCTATACGATTGATCTCATGGTTCACCTCCTGCTATGGCAGGAGCTCCTTTTTGGTCCCATTGACCATATTCTCAAATTTCTCTTGCCATTGCTGATGCAACCAAGGAATATCATCCTCCTGAAGGCATGTTGCCTTCTGCTTTCCTTTACTCTGTACTGGGAGAAGTACTTCTATCATATTCCTTGAGTCTCAATCCTGCTTCTCATGATGCTCATGTATGGTGAGCATGCATTCCACATTGTTGTCTGGAACATGTATCCTTAGCAGTGTTGTTGCTAGGTGCACTGGGCGAGGTGTAAGGCTCCTCTCTTTGTGCTTAATTGAGTGTGCCACCAATATCTTATCAGTGGAGGGTAGTCGGTACCCAATGGTGAGCATTCCTTGCTGTAGATGCGCATTCTGCATGCATGCAGCAGCTATTGCCTCATTCTACTCTCATGGCATCTGTGGATCAAAGGCCTGTTCAGACTCTGGCAATGATGCAGGCTGCTCTCTTAGTGAACGAGTGTCTTCACACTCTGAGATAAGCGCCTCCTCATGTCTACTCTGCAGGTCTTCTATCTTGACTCATAATGTTGTTGATGGACAAACATCCACTGACTCCTTGTGCTTCCTTACCTTTGTTTAGTGAGGACCTAGAGGCCTTACACCTCGCTAAGTAGGAGCAATTACTTGCTCCTTCCTGACTTTGGAGGCTTGAAACTCCTTCTCACTCATCATCACTACCTGGTAGATGGGGGCTAACCCAGGCCAGGCTGGTGCCTCCTCCACCTCATCCTCTACTGTCAGCTTGTCTAGCCAGCCTAGTCATGAAGCATTTTTACACTTCTCTGTTGTATGGTGATGATACAGATAGTTGTCACTATTGTTTGTTGTGGCTTGTTTGGCTAAGATAGTCTTGCCATTCATGAGCACTTGACAGGGCTCAAAGTCAAGTATGACTCTATTATGCCATATGAATGATGTTCCCAGTATTATGTCATAGCAATCAAAGTTTGCTACATCCATATATTCCTGGCTTTGTGAGCCAGGCATCTGTATCATCACATTGGTTCCATACTGAACCATAGCTTGGCTCTCTATGGTGCCTAGCTGCAGTGCAAGAGGAGTATCTAACTCCTGCACTGAGATTCCATACACATGTGCAAACTGGGGCATGATGCCCAACATAGTACTACCAGAATCTCAGAGAGTCCATGCTTTGTGGCTGTTCACATCCACATATGTCACCAGACACTCTTTATTTGTGCGCTTCAGTATAGAGCACTGCAATGTGCCCTCTGTTTGTCAAAGAGTTACCTTCTTCATTCTGACCACCTTGGTCTTATTGTGATCATTTGAGGATGGCCAGTCTGTCATTGCCACCAGGCATTCAGAGTCGCTTTTGTGGCTGTAGTAATCATTCTTGAATGAATTGTTGTAAATGTCCACTGTGACATACTTCTCCTCCTTCATGACCACACTCTTGGGCTCAGCACCCAATACTTCTTCTTGAGGTTTCTGGTCATCATTGGATGATTCCACCTCAGATTCAGCAGAGATATCTTTGTTACTCCCACTTGCCACAGCAGTATATGCTGCACAGATATGAGCTCAGAGTGTATACCCCTTCTTCTGGCCTCCTGCCCTAGTCAGGCAGCTGGTTGTATAGTGGCCAGGCTGACCACATGCAAAGCATGTCTCTGTAGAGCTCGCAGAATTGGTCTGTTTGAGCTCCAGCCAGGACCTAAGACAATCTCTGTCCTGCCCTTGCTCTGGACATGGGCAGCTATGTCCCCATTTCCCTGCAGCTGCCTTGCAGACTATGAACCACATCATGCAATCCTGCTCCAGGTCAGCCTTTTTGGCCAAGAAGGTACCTATCTGCTGGGTTTGCAGTGGGGGTGCAGCAGATGAAATTTGCCTGCTTTTTCCCCTATGGCCACTATGCTGTTTGTAGTGATTAGCGGTTTTAAGAGACTGCTCATAATGAATGGCATATACCACAAACTCCTCTATATTGTTCACATCAGAGGACAGTCCATCATTGTGGATTAGATAGTGGTGCATGTCTACTGGTATACCATCTAAAAAGGTTTTCAATATAGTGTACCCATTAGGGTACACTGCCATGTTCTGGGCATGGTCATTAAGAGTATTGTAGAGCTCTTGTACCCTCAGTTTTTCAGTGTATTATGCAGACTGAAAGTCCTGCCAGGCATCCTGCAATGTGGATGGATGTACAAACCGATTGTACAGTCCAGTTAGAATGCCATTGTAGGTCTAGTTGTATTGGACCTGGTTGATGTGCAGCACTGCATGTCTAAACCAGCTCATAGCTTTTCTGGCTAGGAATTCTGGCAGAACAAAGATTCATTCTCATTTTATATGGTCTCCATCATAAAGGCACATTGCTAAATGGGTGCATACATCCATTGCTCAGTCCTCAAAGTCGCTGAACTTGGATGCTCTGGAGTATGCCTGGATATGATGGCTGTTTGCTTTATGCAGCTTCACCCTGTCAGGTAGCCTCAAGGTTACCCCCAAGGTGTCATTGACTACTTGATGGAGTCAATTGTGCATTGCTTCACGATGTATGCAAATTGCCTCACATTGACCAGATGACCTAGTTGCCAGGTCAGCTGCTTGGAAAAGTGATTTCCTCCTGCCCACTGGTTGAGGACATCCCATACCTCCTCTACTGGGAAGGTAGTTACTCCCCCCAGTGTGGCTGGCCCAGAGTGTTCGCCCTGATACTTTGCAGGAGCATCATGTCTAGTGACAGGATTCTGATCAGAAACTTCTCTTCAATCACAGTTGGTATGTGGCCCTGGGCCCCAAGGTGGGTTATCTGCCTGGGCCTGGGTAGTGAATCACCATCACATTTTGTCAATGGGCCTAGTGCCCTCAAATATGATGCCTTGGTCATCAATAAGGATATGTTCTTTAGTTTGCAAGTCTCTGTTGCACATGCATTGATATGCAACGTGGTCTCACAGAGACTCAGCCATTGGCACATGAGGCATTGTTGATGCCTTGCTCTCAACTTTGAATGCCATGCTGGCATCACCAGCCCTGGCAGTGTCAGCTGTTTGTGGTGGCAGCACATGCAGGTGAGGAGAGTCCTCATGCCAACTCTGTGCCACTGGAGTACAGACATTACTCACTGGTGGTAGGTTGAGCACCTCCTCAAGAGAATGCTCCTTGAGTTTATAATACTTATGGAGAGGTAAATCCTCTCTGTCTGGATGTACTCATGGAGCTCATGAGCCTCTCCTACTTCATCACTCTCAAATAGTGTGACAGGCAATCTGCCACTTTATTGAGTTCACCTTTGACATAGGTGATGTTGAACTGGTATCTCAACATATAGTCAATCCATTGCTACTGACACAGTGATAAGTTCATCTGAGTCTTGAAGAACTCAAGCATCTTGTGGTCCATGATGACATGGATGGACTACTCCATCAGCTTGTCTTTCTACTTGAAGAGAGCCTCAAGTATTGCTTGTGTCTCCAGTTTGTGCATGGCATAGTTCTGCTGTGTAGTAATGAACTTTTTTGAATGACCTCTACTGGGCAGCATGTCTGTCATCTACTTCCTTGGCCATACATGGCACTGATACTAGTCTTTGATATGTTGCATATAAGCTAAATAGGCTCATTATGTCGTGGGTCTATAGGTTAAATGACCAGTATCTTAGTGCATATTTGTTTCACCATTTTGAAGCACTGCTGATGCAGCAGGTGCTAGTTGAATGGTGATCTGTTCTGTGTCATGGCTATAAGTGGCCCTGTATATGCAGTGATGTCAGGCAAAAAGCTTGAGATATAGTTGATGAGACCAACATATCTGGATGTCATTATAGTTTTGTGGCATTTGCCACTCTCATATGTGGTCAAGCTTGTCCTGATCTGGATCATTGATGACATGCCCTAAGCAGTCAACACTGGATGCATACAATTTGCACTTCTTCTACTTCAAGTACAGTTTGTACTTGCACAGTTGTTCAAACACAACTCTAAGGTGCTGTTCATGCTCCTTGATGAAATCTGAGTTGATGAAAATATCATCTAAATAGATGTGCATGAACTGCCCAATCATATCTTGAAAGATAGAGGTTATTAACCTCTGAAATGTTGCTCAGGCATTACAGTTCCCAATCTGCATGATGTTGCTTGTAAAGGTGCCCAGGATTGAAGCAAAGACATTTTTTGGCATGTCCTCAGTACGTATATGCACCTGTTCATACATGTTAGTCAGATCAATCTTCAAGCAATACTTTGCTCAAGCCACATCTTTTCAGATCACTTCTTGATCTGGTAAGGGAGCAATGTTTCTTATGGTGTTGTCATTGCAATGATGTGCATCTAGCATCATATGAAGGATGCTATCCTTCTTCAGAATGCACAGTAACAGTGCAGCTTGTGTGGTGGTACATGGGGTCTACTACTAAGCATTTAAGTAGTGATTTGTCTTCTCATGAAGTTGCTCTTGAAGTGCATGCAGGCAGTGTGGCAAGTAGTACTTGTTGTACTGCTTGGTCTCATCAATGAGATTAATCTCATGGTAGACCTTCTGCCATGGGTGGAAGCTCTTTCTTGGTCCCATTGACTATGCTAGCAAACTCTTCTTGCTATTGCCACTGCAGACAAGGAATATCATCCTCCTGAAGGTGTTTGGGCAGCTGGTTGTATAGTGGCCAGGCTGGTCACACACAAAGCATGTCTCTGTAGGCCCAGTGGAATTGGCCTGCTTGGTTTCTGGCCAGGGCCTAAGATGATATTCATCCTGCTCTTGCTCCAGACATGGGCAGCTATGCCCCCATTTATCCGCTGCCACTTTGCAGACCACAAATCATGCTGCATGATCCTGATCCTGCTCCAGGTCAGCCTTCTTGGCTAAGAAAGTCCCTATTTGCTGGCTTCATGGTGGAGGTGCAGCAGGCAGAGTTCATCTGCTTTCTCCTCTATAGCCACTACTGTCAGGGGACTCCTCATTTCTTCCTTTTCTCACTCCTTATCTCTTCACTCTCCTTCCATTCATTCTCTTATTTCTTCTGACATTATTTCATTTCACTGTTTCTATTCTTTCAACACTATCTGTTAGTACTACTCTCAGCCCTTGAGATGCTCTGGTTCTTTAGCCACCATTCAGACAAGTGTGGGCCCACTCAGCACCGCTTCCAGACCGCTTATATAAGCCAGAGTTTGCCAGAGTTTGCCCCTTATTTGTACAAGTATTTGTGTAGGCAATTTTCGAGTTTTTAAGGTTTTGTTGTACTGTACAGTTGTTTCCCATGCTTCAGAGGCCCCAGAAGCGTCCAACCTGGCATAGGGAATCCCTAGACTTGTTCTCTTTGGATCTCCCTCTGCCAGGTGAGTAGCTACCTTGATATTGTCAGTATATATTCTAATACACTTTGGATCTCCCTCTGCCAGCTGTGTGACTGAGCCACAGCCTTTAGAGGTTGCCCTTACAACTACACTGTTTGTAGTGGTTAGCAGTCTTAAGAGACTGCTCATAGCAAATGGCATACACCACAAACTCTTCCACATCATTTACCTCTGGAGGCAGTTTGTTTTCATAGATTAGGTAACGGTGCATGTCTGCTGGTATACCATCCAAGAAGGTTTCCAGCATAGTGTACTGGTCAGAGTACACTGCCAGATTCTGGATATGGTCATTAAGAGTATTGTAAAACCCTTGTACATCCAATTTCTCGGTGTATTGGGCAGACTAAAAGTTCTGCCAGACATTCTGCAATGTGGATAGATGTATAAACCAATTGTACAGTTCAGTTAGGATGCCTTTGAAAGTCCAGTTGTATTGGACCTGGTTGACATGCAGCACTGCATGTCTAAACCAGCTCATGGCCTCTTTGGCCAGAAACTCTGGCAGAACAAAGATTTGTTCTCATTTTATACAGTCTCTACTGTGGAGGCACACCACCAGATGGGTGCACACATCCATTACTCAGTCCTTCAAATCACTGCACTTAGACACTCCGGAGTATGCCCAGATATGTTGACTGTTTGCTTTATGCAGCTTCAGCCCATCAGGTAGCCTCAAGGTCACCTCCAGGGTATCATCAACTACTTGATGGAAATGATTGTGCATCGCTTCACAATATATGCAGATTGCCTTACATTGACCAGGTGACCTAGTCACCAGGTTGGCCACATGGAAAAGTAATTTCCTCCTGCCTACTAGTTGAAGGCATCCAGTGTCTCCTCTACTAGAAAGGTAGTTAGTTACTCTCCCCTTGTGTAGCTGCCCTAGAGCAGTCATCCTGATACTCTGCAGAGATATCATATTAGGTGGCGGAGTTCCAATCAAGGGCTTCTCCTCGATCATGATCATTGTGCAGCCCTGGGACCAGAGGTGGGTGGTCTCTCTGGGCCCCAGTGATGAACCACCATCGCATTTCATCAATGGGCCTAGTGCCCTTGAACACAATGCCTTGGTTGTCAATATGGGTATGTCCTTTAGTTTGCAGGTCTCTATTGCACATACATTGATATGCAATGCAGTCCTGCAAAGACTTGGTCATTGGCACACAAGGCATCATTGATGCCTTGCTTTCAACTTTGAATGCCATGCTGGTGTCACCAGCCCTGACAGTGTTAGCTGTTCATGGTGGCAGCACATGCAGGTGAGGAGGTTCTTCACACCAACTCTGTGCTGCTGGAGTACAGAAATTACTCACCAGTGGTAGTTCAGGCACTTCCTGTGCCCTTGCTAGTGCTTCTACTAGCTCAGTACCATCATCTTGATTATGACATGCTGAGCATTCCTTGGATGTGTGACTTCAGAAGGTAGATATCCCTGACTGCCTTGCTGCCTTATACTGCAAGTACATCTGTAGTTCTAGTAGCAGAACCCACACTATTAAATTAGTATATTGCATACTAAATACACTGGGCACTTTGTGCCCCTGTTGACTAAGTGCTACTATATATGCTGAAGCATACCTCTCCGGTCAAGCTTGTGTGGTGAAATTCACCACTTCTGGGTGGAGATCTCAGAACACTCATGGGTGCACAGTATAAGCAGTTTTCAACCACTGTTCCTCAGCTCCAGCATTGTCATTTGTTAATGACTCTGGATCTTCCTCTGGAGGCTCATCAGCTTTGTAGGCCTCATCCCTGGCAGGAGTGTGTGGGAAGCAAGTTTCTGCCACATCTGTGTTGTTAGTCACAGCTTCCTTTAGAATCTCCTCTATGCATGCTTCTGCTATCTTAGTAGGCAGGGAGCCCACAGCAGCCCATCTGGCCTTAGTATTTCAATCTGGTAGCATGTACCCCTCAGCCTGTGCTGATGAGTTAGCAACTTCAAGAGCACCCTGGATGCTTGTCGCATTATTAGGAGGTCCTTTAGAGGCCAGTTGGCTAGATTGTCATGGTCTTCCAGGTATTTATGTTATTGGAGGAGTTAATCCTCCTGGCATTTTTTTTTGCAGCCTTGGCTAGTTCTCATAAGTCAAGCTCTCAGCTTATTAGGCCTCATGCTTATTGCTGGAAGGGTCACTACTATAACCTCAGTCTTGCTCTCAATTTTGAGCCTTGGGCCTCACTTGGCCTCTACCAGGTGCTTGCATCTTCTGGGCTTCTACTGGGTCACCCCAGCCTTTGTGGGCATTGTGCCTGCTCTTTATGGTGACTGCAGGTACAGGGTTACTCATTGTTGACTCCTTGTCTAAAAATTGCATGGTGGCTATGCAAGAAGCTTGAGAAGCTGATAGAGTTCTGTCAATGAACTCTTCGACTGACATCAGATGCTAGGCAATAGATACTAGCTGGAAGATTCAAAAAAATGTAATGGAGTTACAGAGTTTAGTGAGAGCTTAAGGTTCATACTTCACAGAATCTGACCAGTCTGGTCTATTGTCTATGTCATAGAATGTCTGCTGACTAAGCAGCAGGTAACTATATATTTATATTAAATGTAAATATAATTATATTATTGGGACGATACAGAAAGGAGGCACAGGATAAGTGTAGCGTATATTTTGTAACATAACTAAGGTGTGACGTTGCACGGTTGAATTGGAACCGCCACCTCACGCATACAACGCTAATTGCATTTTTTATTCAAAGCAGAGTTGCACTGTGTGGACTATAGTAGATGGCAGGCAAGGAAAGAAGGACCCATAGCAAGTTAGGGGTGACAGGACCCATGGAAAACACAATTCCGTTTACCCTTCAACCCTCCACCATAATGTGCATGACGTGTGAGGCGTCCATTATCACTGGGATAGATGAGGGGCGTGTTCCTCTGGCTGAGAATGGGAACACTACAGAGTTGACAGATGTGAGACCTTCCCAACAAACTGTTAACGAGTTGACAGACATGAGACCTTCCCAACAAACTATTAATGAGTTGGTCCCAGGAGAGGTAGAGTGTGATTCCATGAAAAATTGTCCTGCACCTACTCCTTGACAACTCCGAGCTTCCAAGAGATCTTGCTTGGCAGTGGAGGACACAGTTCAAGGTTGCGTCAAACGCAATTTGCCTTTGAGTCCTGCTGTGGTAGACTCTTTTGTGCACAATGCTGTACCCATTTTCCAATCCCAGCCAGTTCCTGTGTCAAATCTAACAACTACTCCTCTCCAATGGAACCATATGTCTCCTCTTACACCGCAATCTGGAGGTACACTGGAGTATGCCACTTCACTGGCTCAGCGGGGAACTCGCCAGAGAACCCCAACTTCTTCCATTGAAGGCACGCCGTTGAATTTGTGTCCCGCTGATTGGGAGAGACAGGAAAACCGTGAGGGCCAGGTCGTGATGCTCATGGAAGCTTGATTGCAAAACTTTCTAAGAACCTATGGACATAATGTATCTCGACATGGTGAGGTCGTTTCCATTGTGTTACTTACACACGTTTTGGTTTTTGTCAGCTTCACACCATAAATTATTCTGGCTGTATATGCTTCCTGCTGGCTTATTATGCCACTATTCCTGGCTTATTGTGTCTGCCGCAGGCCTACTGTGCCACCTTTATGGCTTATTATGCCGCCTTTATGGCTTATTATGCCGCCTTTATGGCTTATTATGCCTCCTCTGGCTTATTATGCCTCCCCCGGCTTATTGTGCCACCCTTTGTGCAGGCTTATTGTGCCCCCTCCATGCAGGTATACTGTGCCTCACTTTGTGCAAACTTACTGCATTGCATGGTATTCTGGCTTATTGTGCTATTGTTCCAGTAGACTCCTTTTCTGTTCCCCATGCTGTTCGGGGTTCATTACGCATATGATCATTATTTTTCTGCTAGTCATCGTGCAACTTTTTATTATTCTTCTATTACAAACATTACGTGCTATGGATATGCTATGGTTTGCAGATGCAATTGTGTGGATTTCTTCTGTTTAAGGTTCAGTCAGATGTTGATCATTCGTTTTGTTCTGTCCTGGCTCTCATTTTGTTTGTCTCATGTCTTATCTTCTTTTTGCAGCCTTGCAAACACATTTACAAGCCATTCAAGACAATGGTTTCAGAGCTGCGCCCCTGAGTCTGTCTCACAGGACACATTCTGTGGGTGTCCAAATGGCAGCGCTGCCCACTTTGCCTCTCACTGCTTTTCCTTGGCTGGAGGACACAGGCCGTTGTGGCCTGGGCATTTTCTTGACCAACAAGGTGGAGGATTGTCAGGCTTGTCCAAATCGCATGATGCATGGTCGCCCTCCCACAGTGGGGTGTCAATTGTCTGCAGCGGATAAGGTGTTCCTGCACAAAGTTAAGCAAGCCTTAGAGGTGGAAATGCTCAAGTACATACCGCTCGATTTGTTGATGGACAATGCCTGTCGGTGGGCTGCAAGAGAGCTGCCAGGCCCTGAGTCAGCATTTGTCATTTCAAATGGGAAACTTCACTTGCCCAACGCATCCTTTGACGTTACGAAGGAGAGCAAGCTTTCATTTGATGACTGGGTCAGTGCAAGTATGAATTTGGTAGCGGCTATGCAAAAGCATCTATGTGCTCATGGGCACAAAGGCGCGGGTAGCCCTATTGCCATTGAAATCGCGAATTCTTTCAAAAGTCATTTTAATTATTTGAAAAATCTGCCTGATGCTAGAGTGCAATTCAAGGTCGTGTTCGACTATAATTGCTGTCTCCAGTCTCTCTTCGTTCTCGAGTCTCACACCTTTTGCATGGACAATTTCCACGATGTGTGGCAGGAATGTCTCAATTCTCAACACACATCCAGAGTCGCCTATTTGGACAACAGGATTTCTCAGTTGGAGTCCTTTCTGCAGAAAAACAAAGCGCAGGAACCCACAAACTCCTTTCCGTCCTCTCAACCAGCAAGACGTGTGCGTTGCATTGCCTGCGGTTCCCTCAAGCATAAGCTTTTGACTTGCCGCAAAGACGCAAAATTTCTTCACAAGAACGGAAGAACCTGGAAAACACCAAAAGAGGAATCCATTTGTTATGGCTTCAATAGCTTCTCCTCTTGTAACAGAGGAACAACATGCACTCATGCGCATGTCTGCTTGCTTTGTGGGTCATCTTCTCATGGAGCACAGGCATATTCTGCTTGAGGATATTTTCCCTTTGTCCACTCCTCTGTTTGCAGACAGGTGGGAAGCCACCTTACGTGATGCAGGGGTTTTGGGCAAATTCACTGGGGTGCTGGAAGGCCTCAGCAAGGGTTTTGGCATCGGATTGGACTCTTATTGCTTGCACAGATCTTTCTCTCCTTTAAATCATTATAATTCACAAGACACGCATGACTTTATTATATCAAAATATTCTACAGAGATCAAACTTGGCCAGGTTTTGCCCAGTTTTCAGCCTGCGGACACTGAAAAATTATTTGGCCCTTTTCGAACTGCACCTCTGAATGTGATATAGAGTGTGGGTGGGAAACAATGGATTACACTGAACTTGTTGTACCTGCGCTCTGATCCAAATATGGCTTCAATAAATTCCATGATCGATTCTTCGGCATTTCAGTGTAACTGAGGTACTTTTGCAGACTGCTGGCTGTTGGTGGCTGATGCACCAGTTGGCACAGAAGCAGCAGTATTCGATGTTGAATCGGCCTTCAGGATTATTCCAACTTGACCTAGAGACTGGCTGCTGTTAGCAATTTCGGTGGATGGACTTATACATTACAACTTTTGCCTTAATTTTGGAGCATCATGCTCTTCTGGCATCTTTGGTTCGGTTGCGGACGCAATAGTCCAAATCTTTCTTTATCAGGGTGTCAACGCCATGCTCAAATGGGTTGATGATTTTGTCTTTTTCCATTATCCCATTTCTGGCATCACTTCGCACTCAGATTCAGGCAGCGCTCAATATTCTTATTCTTATGATGAATCTCTCATCTGGTCTACAGCAAATCATCTTGGGTGGCCTTGGGCCCCCAAGAAACATACACCTTTCGCCAACGTCTTCAAATATATCGGGTTTGAATGGTCTCTTCAAAATAAAACTGTCTCATTACCTCTGAACAAAAAGGAAAAATATTTGGCAAAATTGGAGGAGTGGTCTGAACGCATATCAGTAACCTTGAAAACCACCAAATCCTTAATAAGTACCTTGAATCATGTTTGTCTGGTGGTTCCGGCCAGCCATTCACACCTGCCGTCATTGTATGCATTCTGAGCAGGCTTCTCGTTGGCATGCAGCCAGTTCATCAGACATCGGCCGAATGGTTCAGTTTTGGCAGACATCGAGTGGTGGAAGTCTACCTTATGAAAAGACTGGTGCGGCGTTAGAATAATTCGACCCCCTGAACCCCTCAGTATGCAGTTACATGTCGACGCATCAACATCTTGGAGTATTGGACTTGTTTTGGATGGTTGTTGGCTTGCTTGGAGACTTAAAGAAGGCTGGAAGTGCGAAGGAAGAGACATAGGATGGGCAGAAATGGTTGCCGTCAATTTGGCTGTTCGTATGTTGGTCAACAGCGGTTTCAACAACTGTCATATTGTGTTACAATTGGACAATGCTGGCATCATTGGCGCCCTTTCCACGGGCTACTCAAGGAGTCTCCAACAGAATCTGATTCTACGACACATTGTTGATTGCTTTCAAGCTTAGAGCATATGATTTACCATCAAGTGGATCCCTTCGGGTTCAAATTTGGCAGATGGACCTTCCAGGGGGCGCTTTTCTGCTAGACACAAATTGCTGCCATTCCCACCAAAGGTTCCTCCATATCTGGTGGATTACATCTGTTGAGCTGTTCGACACAATGAATTACCATTGTGAACACCTTTACAACCTTCATATTGGAAAGACTCTGCTTTGCGAATTGTTTTTAGAGACACTATAAGCTTATAAGAATCATACTCATGGCTTTCTATACATTTTAGTTTAAATTGCATGGTTCTTGTTATAGTTAATTGTATATCATAATGCAGTGTTTAGCAGACTCCAATGGCATACATGGCCTGACAACACTTCTTTCTTTTCCGGCATTTCTAGGGGTAGCGTACATAACACACGCTCTCACACTTGTGCAATGCCAAAGTCCAAAGGTTTTATATTTGCAAGATGCAAAGCAACACGACCTTTAAATGCCGTGGATCATCCCGCTTGCATTCAACCTCGCATTTCATCATCTGTAGGGACTCGTGTTCCATCATCTGTTAGGCCACGCTGTAACCGGAGTTACGGGTTAGAACTATCTTGTGTGTATCACACAAGTGCTAAATCAGACCGCAGTATCGGATTGACTAGTACTTAGAGTGAAAACAAGATGTTGTCTTATGTAATACTCTACAAAATGATTATAGCGTCGTTGACGCTAAGAACACGGATGACTCCGTTACATACCCCCCAATGAGACCGAATACTCGGTCTTTAGGAAGGGAGGTGGAACAAGATAAAGAATGCACGATAGTGCAGAAAACAGATGGATAACACACGTATTGCGTGGCTGCCAGATGTTAGCAGTTGTTCGCAGTGTAGATGCGGCCTCCAGACACACTGGAAGTCAGTCCTTATCAGACAGGGCGCACGTTGCGCCAGCAGTAGATGCAGGATAAATATGTTTATACTAAAATAATAAAAACAAAAATTAAGAGTGACCCCGCCTCTGGGTCTGCTGTATCTACACGCAACTCTAGAGTGCGTATCAGCTGAATTGGTTCGAGTAAATGACTTGGAGGTACCTACACAACAAAATATTAACATGGGTCTAGGACCCGGATGATGATGCTCCCGCAACCACGCCCGTTTCAGTCACCATTGACTCCTCCTCTAGTGTGACATTAATCGTGGGAGGGGGAGGCGCCGATTCTGTTCTCAGTGGGGTTATAGGCCCCATGACTGCAGGCGTGTCTACCACCATAGGCTCTGTTAGTGCGACGTTAATCGCTAAAGCTGTGGTAGAGAGCATACCCTGCTCTGCCGTGCGTGACAGGAGATTGACCCGGCCTGGGTCCATGTCAGAGGTGGGCAGGTCATGCGCTGCCGTGTGTTTTAGGAGGCAGACCTGGTTCGGGTCCATGCCAATGAGATAGTAGAGGCCATTGGCCTTGGGGGTTTTGGGGAGACGACTTTCCTTGTCATGCTTGAACATAAGACGATAATGATTGTCTTCGGTCATCTCCTGCCATCCATCCCATTGTGGGATTGCGGGAGGGGTGCCGTATCTATTCAAGCGCTCCATACGCTCGTCATCAATGTCGCGGAAGATGTCCATAGACATCGTAGGGGCGTGGAATTGCTGCTCCAGGAAGACCACTCCGTATGTATAGGCGTGGTCCACCTAGTCGGCAGGTATCCGGTTGTGCAGTAAGACACGTAACGCGTCATCGTCGGAAAAGTTCCATGCAAAGTCGTCTGGTATGTGCACGGGATGAAGTTCCAGCTGGTGCCCTCTCTGGGGCTCAAACGGCTGGTCTGGGAACATGGCATCATAAGAGGCGATAGCCTCACGGTAAAGACCCGGGTGGGCCATGACGAGGGTCATGCGCTGCACAATCATGGGCTTGGCTGCGCTGTTAGCACAAAGGGCTCGGCACAAGGCGAACCTGAAGAGGGTTCGCCAGTGCATACGGTAGGCATGGTTGACCACAATGCCTTGTTACGTGTTTTCCAACCCCAGACGACCAAAGATCAGCACGTACTGCACAAGCTGATCCAGGTCGAACGGAGTGGAAGGGTCTTGGGCACGCATTATGCGCAGCACGGTCGATCGATCTTCCTTTGTGCGCAAAAAGCGCCCTGGAATGTGTCAGCGCTCGACGAGGGCAAGGTCATCTGTCCCCTGGGCTGGGTTGATGAGGTTTTGATAGCACGGGTCCTTCATCAGGAGCATCATTGTTCGGTCATGTAATGACTCATCGGTTCGCTGGGCAAACATCTGAAGCTCCGTGATGAGGAGGTAGGCGGTAACCCATTCGCGATGGGGAGCATGCTCGTTCGAATAATATTTGTAGAGCCGATCCAGCTCTAATGGCGTGTGTGGCAGGCCGCGAGGGGAATACTTGTAAACAACACTGGCCGGAATGCCAGCACAGTGCCCAGACAAAAACTCATATGCCGCTGCCCGGTTGGCCTCAGCTTCCAACAGCACGGTATTCAAGTGGTATAAATAATACGTGCAGTGGCTGAGTGCTCCCCTGAAGCACAAATTTGTTCGCTCGATATCGAGCGGTCCCCACACCTTCACTCCCAATCCATCGGGGATTCTCCCCGAGAACTCATCCTCAGACCTCTGCTTGAGGGCCCGCAGCTCTTTGGCGTGAATGGCCTTCTTCTTTGCAATGCGCTTATTGCGCGATACTCGCTGGAATCGGTCCGCTGCTGATTCCCCTTCCTCTGCCTCCTCCTTATGCTCCGAGCTCAACTCTCCATAGTCGCTCTCGTCGGATAAGGAGGCCACGGGTGCTTTGCCTTTTTCAGGCATGGAACAATTCTTCGAGGTCATCACCAGACCGTCATATTGCTTGGGAGAGCGAGGGTCGGTGGTCAAGACAACCACGGGAAAGTGTGCCTGCAGTGCAGGCATTGCAGGCATGGTAATGGGCAACAGAAACAACATCGAGACCTTCCCGGCCTGTGTGGGAATGCCAGCCGGGAACTCTATCACCTCCAGCTTGGAGGCATCAAGAGGAGGCTTATGGCCTCGACATTGGCATACCGACCCTGACTTGACCGGGGTGGAAGATCCAAATGATGGCTGAGCCACCAGGGGGACAGGCGCATTTTGCGCCAGAGTTCTCCCCCCAGGCTCAGCTCAAGGAACAACGGTAGTGGGCGCTCTTGGCGCCACAGCGACAGTTTTGGACCCTCTAAATGGGGCCCAGGATGATGCGGTTTCCCGCTGGCCCAGGGACAGACCTGCCAAGGGTTCACTAACTGCAGTCAGCGACTCTGAGAAGGCCTGAGGGCCCGACTCGGGCAACCGTGATGATGAAGCCACGGGCTGAGCAGGCTGCTCATGGCGCGCAAATTGCGCTTCCAATGGCATCCTTGCCCGTGGAGGGTCGACTGGTCGACTGGGCTGATATTTAGCCCTCTTGACCTCGGCGGTCGGTTCCTCACCCATGGCAATTTTGCGCTTAGACGCGTGTTCGATCTGTTCCAGCGCTGTGACGCGCTGCCTCTTCATCAGCTTGATCTGGTCAAGCAATCCCTCCATCACCATCACGGCCAAACTGTCCTGCAGGAAGGACGCAGTTGCAGGGACTGGCTGTCCTGCTGCTTCCAGTCTGCCCAACAGCACGTCTGACACTGCTAAACTCTGCGCTTGTGGTGCAGGCTCCCCATATGACTCTTCCACGGGCTGATGCACCCATGGTACTGACGGCGGCCCTGTCACCACACCCGCATACGTCGGATGCGACGCAGCTGGACGTGCCGACGGTTCCTGATAGTAGCGCTCATGGCACATGCTGTCCTCCGGGCACCCATAGCACCCTTTGTCATCGACCTCCATCTCTTGCAAGTGGAGGGGTGTCTGGTATGGAAGCGGCTCGGCACGGCCTGGATAGGCCACGCCCACTGACTGAAACTGGCTTACCGCCGGATATGGCAGCTGCCTCTGGTACTGATCGGGGTAATCACGGTTTTGTATATTCGGGGGTCTCCCCCCTCCACTAGAGCCTTGCCGGCTCTGATCACCCTTTTGCGGCCCCCAATAGGCCATTTTCACTAGACACGTAGACTACGTATATTGGGACTGAGAAAAAAAAGAAAAAAAACAATCTCCCAACTCCGCTAGTGGTGTAAACAACCACAAATACATGCCACCCGGCCTCTCACCGGCGATCAAAGTGGACTTTGTCCACATTCCACCACCACATGCACATTACGCACGTTTTGCTAGCTGTTGAGGGTGTTTCACGCCTTGCAACTCTAGATACCTGTCCATCGCTGCAAGGTCTTTGCAGTTCACTAGTGGTTCCCAGGTAGTATCACCTAAGCTCCACCTCACCTCGAATTCGAGGCTTCCTTTTGTCCACTGGTGACCGATGAGGTCATCTACAAACCACTCCTGGTCATTGCCAGTTCCAAAGTCATACGGCTCCGGAGTTGTGCAGTTAGGGAAGAGCGCATCACTACTGACCATATACGGTCGCAATAGCAACACGTGAAACTTGGGCACTATCCTGCGTGCTTGCAGCGCCTGGGGTAGTTCCAGCACGTAGTTAGATGTACTCGGCTCCGCCTCAAGGACCTTATATGGTCCAATCCACTGCGGACACAACCTACTCGCCCTGCCTTTCGGCAGGTTCAAGTTCTTTGTCGAAAGGTACACTAGGCTCCCTTTCTCGATGTCCGGCTCATCACGTCTGCGATTATTCACATGTTTGGTCTGCCATACATGCGATTCTATAATCGCATCATGGGCATCTGCCAGATTCCTTAGCGCGTTGCGCGCAAACTGCTTTACTCCCACATGAATAACTTCGTCTGTACGAAGTTCACAAATCATGGATGGCATGTAGCCATTGTTGAGTTCAAAGGGTGAATACCCTGTAGTTTCTGATATGCTCGCGTTTATCGCGAATTCCACAAGGGGACATCTATCCACCCAGTCCTTCTGATCAGGACGTACGAACGCTCACAGGATTTGCACGATATTTCTATTTGCGCATTCAGTTTGACCATCCGTTTGCGGATGAAATGACGTCGACATGAGCAACTTTGCTTCCAGCAGTTTGTGCAACTCCTTCCACCATTTGGAAGTGAGCTTAGCATCTCGATCGCTTACGATCGAACTTGGCAGTCCATGGAGGCATACTATCTCCTTGAGATAGATCCACGACAAGTCCGACGCTGTCATGGTGGTTCTCACCAGAATGAGATGGACCATACTGGTCATTCTGCAGATCACTACCCACAGGTAGTTAAAGCCTTTCGACTCGGGGAACGGACCTATAAAGTCCATCCCAATTGAATCCCAAGGTTTGACCGGTATGGGTAGCGAATGAAGCTTTCCCGGTGGCTTCAAAGTCGATACTTTTGACTGTTGACATAGCTCGCATGTTGAGCAGAATTGGCTCGTCTCTTTGGCCATTTGCAGCCACCAGTACCAGCGTCGCACATAGTCCAGCGTTTTCTGAGTTCAGAAGTGGCCCACTACTCTATGGGCCTGGTCCAGGATAGTCGTAATCAATGACCTCTCCTGGGGAATGCAGATGACTTTGGACCCCATGGGTCTGGAAAGGTAGACAAGCTGCTGCTCCACCTTGAAGCGTGGATGCGCTTGGATATTGTTCAGAATCTCTACAAAGAGATTATCATCCTTGTATCCTTGCTGGATACGTGTGCAGAATTGCGCATTGCCTACGTTGGCCAGTGCAGGCGTATGGTCCTGTGACTCCAGCGCTTGCTGGAGTGTCATACCAGTACCTCCCGTCGGCACCCCTTGCCTCGTCTCTTCACTTGGCTGAGGGGCCTCATGATCCACTAGCACCTGGGCTTCAATATCGCGAGTCTCTCGCTGTTCATGCAGTCGCTTACTGCAACGTGTTTCCTGCGCTTGCATGGCGTGTAACTCGACCCTATGTTCCCTGATTTCATGGAATCGATGCAGAGGCAAATTCTCGCCCTCTGGGTCAATACGTTTGTCCGCCTGGACATAGTCATGTGCGTCATGGACATCATCTCGAGTATCACTCTCGAAATATCGAGACAGGCAATCCGCGACTTTGTTCAATTCACCTTTTACATAGGTGATGTCAAACTGGTACCGCGACATGTAGTCAATCCAGTGACGTTGTCATGGAGACAGGTGCACCTGAGTCTTGAAGAACTCTAGTGCTTTGTGATCCGTAATAATGTGGATCTTATATCCCATTAGTTTATCCTCCCACTTTAGGAGGGCTTCCAGGATGGCGAGTGTTTCTAACTCGTGCACAGCATAATTCTGCTGAGCAGCAGTGAATTTACGGGACATAAATCCCGCTGGTTGGCAAGTCTGCCACGTTTTATCCTGGCCAAACATGGCCCCAACCCCAGTCTTCGATGCATCGCAAATGAGCCAGATGGGCTCATCAATGCGTGGGTCAATTGGCCGGATGACTGGCATTTTTGCGCATATGTGCTTAATCATCTCAAAACACCGCTGATGCAGTGGTCTCCAATGAAACAGTGACCCATTCTGGGTCATGGCCATAAGTGGCCCAGTGTATGCAGTGATGTCTGGCAAGAAGTTGCCAATATAGTTCACCAGTCCGACAAATCGTTGGATATCATTATATGTGCGTGGAGTACACCAGTCTCAGATTCGGTCAAGCTTATCCATATCCGGATGAATGCCCTTCTCGTCAATGACATGACCGAGACAATCTATACTCGTTGCGTACAACTCACACTTCTTCCATTTGAGATAGAGACTGGCCTTCCGTAGCCATTCAAATACGACTGGTAGGTGCTGCTCATGCTCCTCAATGGAGTCAGAAAATATGAATATATCGTCTAAATAGACGTGCATAAACTTCCCGATTACATCTCGGAAGATTGAGGTCATTAACCTCTGAAATGTCGCTGGTGCATTACAATCACCAATCTGCATGATGTTACTCACAAACGTCCCCATCAGGGACAAGAACAGCGTCTTTGGTATATCTTCTTCGCATATGTAAACCTGTTCGTATGTGTCTGTGAGGTCGATTTTCGACCTATACTTTGCTGTCGCGACATCTTCTCGTATTACTTCCTGATCTGGAAGAGGTGTCACATCCTTGACTGTATTATCATTGCGCTGTCGCGCATCCAATGCAGTCCTTAACGTTCCATCCTTCTTGGGAATACAAAGTAATGGTGCAGCTTGCACTGCTGGTCATGGTTCCCACCACTTTGCGTTTATGTATCTATTCGTCTTTTCACAAAGTTGATCCTGTAGTGCTCATGGGCAGCGAGGCAAATGATACTTGTACTGCTTGTTACTGTCAATGAGGTTAATCTCATGATTAACCTCCTGCCACGGAGGAAGCTCTTCCTTCGTTCCATTGACGATATCAGCAAACTCCAGTTGCCATTGCTGGCGCAATTGAGGAATATCCTCCTCTGTAAGGCTCACAGCCTTACCTTTTCCTTTGGCTACGCGTGCTATATGCGGTTGAACCTTTGGTTCAAATCGCTTCCATAAAGCACGTACGTGCTCCTCTGTGAGATTTCCCGGATTCAACCTTACAACCGGTTGTTTCCTTGTCGTATTCGCCGAAGACTGCACGCTTCTCGCTTTCAGCGAGAGTCTGTCAAATACAATATCCGATGTTTCAGAAATCTTGTCCTCTTGTGCGTGACGGTACACTTCTCCCATCTGGGTCGCCTGCGTCACCATTGACGCTACCAACTCATTCCACTCCCATGGCATTCGTGGGTCATACACCCATTGCACTCCTGGCCGAGGCACTGGTCGATCCATTAGCGACTTAGTGCTACCCACAGTTCCCATCGTACTATTCACCTCGTCCTTGACGAGATCCTCAACCTTCACTCGAGAGCTAGTCGGCTGGCATTCCAGCAACTCCACCACGCGTCTACCACGCTCATTCTTGCACTGTACAGCCTGTTTAGGCTTTCCATTGGTACACCCAATCACATCTGGGTGCTTCCCCTTCTTCAGAGTTCCTTGAAACTCTTCCTCAGACATCAGTATGGCCGGCGAGTCTGCCGGCAGGCTTTTCGGTGGGGCCTGTTTATCCTCCACCTCCTGTACAGTTGCTCTCCTGCGACCATCTAGTCAGTTGCGTTCATCACGCCGCTTTTCAGTTGCAAGATAGCGCCTCAAACAACCATCTGTATCATTCAACACCACTTTCTCCGCCTTCAAGGGCGTACCATTCACAACAACCACGTCGTTCACAAAATCCAGCAACACCTTGTTCTTACGCATGAACGGCGTACCGATAATCATGTCGTAGCAATCAAAATTTGCTATATCCACATACTCTTTCGTCAACATCCCTGACGTCTTTATTCTCACTTCTGTGCCAAACTGCACCATGGCACAACTCCCTACAGTCCCCAGCTGGAGCATCAGCGGCTCCTCCAGTTCATGAACGCGAATCACGTTGATGTGAGCAAACTGGGGCATAATGCCCGTAGTGGTACTCCCGGAGTCCCACAACGCCCATGCCGGATGTCCATTGACATCCACATACATGACCAGGCACTCCTTCTCCTCGGGAGTATAGCGTGGCCTGTGCAACTTATTAGTTGCCTTCTGCAGGGTTACGCGTCTCATTCAGACACGCTGATCTCCACAGCACTCAGTCAGTGCAAACAGGTGTTCTTCCTTGTCTTCACGAGCATAATAGTCGCTGTCATACACGTCCACTGCAACGTATTTGTCACCATCAATCTGGATGCTCTCAGCGTCATCCACTTCTGACCTGTCAGCCTCTACTTGCGGCTCCTCCTCCGTGTTGTCAACAACCTCATCGTCTTTGTCGTCACTGACGACATCACTCGGTGCTGCAGCTGTATGGGCCGCTTGGATGTGTGCCTTAGGAGGGGCGGGGCATTCTTTAGCAAAATGTTCACTCCTGCCACAATTGTAGCATGCTGAGGGATCCCCTGCAGGCCTTCTCTGGGCCGCTCCTGGAACCCCAGCGGGTTTGCCCGTCATACGCGCTGCAGGCGCCACCACTCCTCTCAGTGCTACTTGATTCTGACCCAAAAAGGGTCGGCTATCCTTCGCTGGCAATTGTCCAGCAGGCTTTGATTGAGGCCGTTGGCCTCCAGGAATTGTCTTGCAAACAACGAATCGCGAATTGCGATTGTTCTCCATCTCCGTCTGTTTGGCCAGGAAGGTTCCCACCTTCACTGCCTGACGGTTCACAGTTCCTCAGCGGGAACTCCGCTGCTCATAATGGTTCACCGTCCGTGTCGACTGCTCATAACGGATGGCATATGCCAAGAATTTGGTCACAGTATTGACTTCTGGAGACAAATTGTTGTTACGTATCAACGCTCTCCTCATGTCTGCGGGTATTCTGTCCAGGAATGTCTTGCATATAGTGTATTCGTCTGGATAGATGGCCATATTCTGTGCATGACCCACCAGGTCATCATAAAAGGTCTGGATGCCAGTCTTAACATCATACACTGCCTTTCTAAAGGCATCACGAGCTTCCTGCATTGATGAAACGATTGTACAGTCCTATCAAGACTTTTTTAAATGTCCAATGCAGTTTGTCGCAATTAATGTGGAGAACATGGCGACGGAACCAATTCCGAGCCTCTCCCTCCATAAATTTGTGTAGCACGAATATCCTCTCCTGGTCCATGTCGTCTCTACCATAGCAGCAGGCTGCGAGGTGGTAGCACATGTCCATGGCCCAGTCCTCCAGTTGAGAGAACCTATGTCCTCTAGCGTACGCACGTATGTGCTTACTATCGGATTTACGGAGACTTACCCCAGCAGGAAACTTAAATCTGACTCCAAGGGAGTCATCCACCAGATGAGTGAGGCGGTCATGCATATGATCCATATGGATCCTGACCGCTTCATTCATTCCCGGCGTAGTTTCACGCAATTCATGAGGTGCGGGCATCGAAAATGCCCGAGGACTGCGGAACAGGTGTTCATTGGCTGTTTGTTCTGGCCATGGGGTGGGCTGTCGCCCTACTTGTGGCTCCGCTGGTGCTCCACCAGCCTGCCTGCCACTATTACGACGATTATTATCGTCTCGATTGTTATTTTTGCGATCACGACCTCCACCGTCGTTATTGCAACGACTTGGCTCCCCCCGTTCATAGTGACCACTACTATCATCACTACCACCTGAACCTCTGTCTGGTTCAGCCGTCTGAGCCACGAATTGTCGCCGCATATCATCAACAGGCGTTACACCCTCACGCCCTTCAAAGACTACCCCTTGGTCGTCAATTAACGACTCACCATGATCGCGCAAGTCCTGGTTGCGTATTCTCTGGTAATTGACGTGTTCATTCCAGTTGTCCACTAAATGGACGCATCGCACTACACGTCGTGGTCGCGTTCGCTCCTCAAGAATGTGGACTTCGTCCACCTCCTCCTTGATTGTAACTTGCTTACGAGGTGTCTTAACCTCCTGCACTGCAAGTAGTGCCTCTGGCTCTGCCAGAGTCGTCGTCACAGTCTCCACCTCAGACAATGCCTGCTGAGGCACTCCGCTAACAATGCATTGACGGTTTGCGGCGTTCTGACGCCAAACATAGTCTTGCTGAGACTCATTAGCCTGCCGAGGCGCATTGAGCAATTCCATCGCGTCCGCGATTAATGGCACTTGTCTGCGCACACTCATCTCACATTCTACTGAGTCGGCTGGAGTAGCCGTTGAGACTGCTGACCCTCACGCCACTTTGCGCTTAAGGTATTCCACTACTTTGAGTTCGAAGATGCGCACAAACAATTTGATATATTCATTCAAATCTGCACGGGGTACATCGTGGCTCTTAGCAGCCAGCAACTGTAAGTGCTTCACTACATAAAGCTGAAGACACTTTTGCGTTGATTTCTTTGCGACCGCCAGATATTGGTTCAATACTAGCTGTAACTGGATAGACAAGGTCGAATGCGACCTTTTGCTTTCCTCATCATCTGAGGATTCCAGCTCGGACTCTAAGTCCATAACTCTCCTGAGGCTGTCATGCCTCACTTGCGGCTGTTTGCTGGCCTGTCTGTGCAACTCTGGAATTCCAGGCACTGTTGACGCCTTTTCCAACCTTATGACATTGTCGTCCTCCCTACTGACCACTATTGCTGGCCCTTGCGCCTGTCCTTGTGTCGTCAATGACGATGGTCCCGGTTCAGTAGCTGCATCGGCCACATATTCCAAAAGCCATTCAGTAGGTGCAGTCCGGAAGGGGGTACTATGCGCAAACGCGCTGCCTTGTACCATTTCTGAGTACTGGGTAATATCCGGTTGATCCTCAGAATGAGCTGATGAGCTCTCGGGCAATACCAGATACATCAATGAAGGCATTTGGCTTGCTGGCAGTGACACTCCTGAGACCACAGATCTCTCTCCTGGTTTACCACCAGGTCGTACAATGGACATCATCCGTGATACGGATAGCCCACCAGGCATTCCAAAGCTCGCGCTGACATTGCGAGGAATCTTTTCGTCCCACTTTGGTGGAGGTTGGTATGCTGACGCAGATTGCGTCTTCACAGCTTGAAGCACAGGTAAGTCACTTGCGTCTGCAGCTGGGAACAGAGGATCCGGATCAAGAGAGCCAGTTATGGAACCACGTTTTCAACGTGATGCCAACAGAGAATCAAGAGGTTTTGATGATAGTTGCCTAGTCGGTAACAAGCCTAGAGTCGAAAGCTGATAGCAGAAGATTTAAAAAAATGTAACCGGAGTTACAGGTTAGAACTATCTTGTGTGTATCACACAAGTGCTAAATCAGACCGCAGTATTGGATTGACTAGTACTTAGAGTGAAAACAAGATGTTGTCTTACATAATACTCTACTAAGTGATTATAGCGTCGTTGATGCTAAGAACATGGATGACTCCGTTACATGCGCATTCCATCATCTGTTGCACATCCCATTCCGCCTTTGGTCCCACCTTGAGTTATCCAAGGCAAATCCTGTCTGAATGCTGAAGACGATGAACTGCAGGTCAATTTCATTATTAATCATGCTTGGTCGTCATCTACTTTGAGCAGATACAATACTTATGTCAAGGAATTTTTTGCTTTCTGTCGTGCTCGAGGCCTACACCCATCAACTTTGCATTCATCCTCAGAAGATTTACTTTGCGCCTTTGCAGCGTCCATGGCAGGATCTAGAGTGGGAGGTACAGCATCGGCGAAAATTTTAGCTGTCAAGGCCTGGCACATACAAAACAACTTGCTGTGGTTGGGATCTTCTAGGCTGAAGTACACGTTGAAAGGAACAGAGAACTTGCGGCCTCCCAAATCTATTAAGGATACACGGCCTCCAGTATCTTCCAATATGCTCACCAGGGTTTGTAATAATTTAAATCTCAAGAATCCGGAGGAGGCGTGTATCTGAGCAGTTGCCACCATGGCTTTTTGGGCGCAAATATGCATGGGGGAAATATGCCCAAGAACGGAATGAAACTATGATGTTGCTCTGACCCCTACATGGAAACATTTTGGAACTCCTAGCGTAACTGGTACTCGAACGCTGCATCTACCAAAAACTAAGCAAGGTGGCATGAAGGGGGAAACTGTTTTGGTTTCTCGTCAGACGCTGCTTGATCCTATCTTTGCACTTGAGAACCATGCATGAATCAACAATTGTTCCTTGACAGACACAGTTGCAGCTTTTCAAGGCTCTTCCAGTGACATGGTTGGTCTGACGTTATGACGTTTGTTAAAGAAGTTTAATTCGATCCTGGGCATATACAATGAACCCCGGATAACAGGGCACTGTTTCCACATAGGCAGTACTACTATGTTGCTTCTACAGGGTATTCCTCCTGATGTCGTGAAGTCCTTAGGAAGATGGTCGTCGAATGCGTTTTTACAATACTGGAGGTCTTTAGAACTTATTGCTCCTATGTACGTGGAACTCCTGAAACTGGTCATGTCCTATTTGGATTGCCGTTAGCCTTTGGGAGGGGTTAGATCCTCATCGCTTTCTTTATTTGGCCTGTGTTGTATTGTCTCCTCGGCTACTGTGAATCGGGGGTACAGTATACTAGCACAAAGAGGATCCACAGATGCCCCTATTTTATGGTAGGGATGGCTACCCCCAACAAAGAACATTGTATGTAGACAATAGAAACTTTCAATTCAAGGCAAAATTAAGAATATAATTTGTTACATGGAATTAGTTACGAAATGGGACGATACAGAAAGGAGGCACGGGATGAGTGTAGCGTATATTTTGTAATGTGACTAAGGCGTGACGTTGCATGGTTGAATTGGAACCGCCACCTCACGCATACAACACTAATCACGTTTTTCATTCAAAGCACCCACCCACCCTCACCTCATAATTTATTCATTGATTATGTTTACATACTATTTCATTCATTGTAAACACTAGAGTTCTCTCTATCATTGCTGCACCTTGTTCATTGATTATATTTACATACTATTTCACTCATTGTAGACACTACAGTTGTCTCTATCATTGCTTCACCTACGTATTCTGTCCTCCTCTTTGCAGGGGCTAATTATATTATAATAAATATACCATAATTATGTTAACTACAAGTAAGTAAAAGCTATGTGGCAGTAGTCACATAGTGCACTATGCTACACATTAGCAAGGCATGATTACCACATGAAGAGTGTGTCACAATACAGTGATTGGAAAACTGTATAGTCAGTAGTTGTAGGTTTGAGGTCAGGAATAACATACCTTAGTCATTTATATACCAACTGAGGTATGTGTCACCTTAAATCAGAAGCTACCAGTTATTGACTTAGTAATTTAGTCTCTGTTGTTAACAGGTATATAGATACAATATCAGTTGTTTATACACCAATTGAGTCTCTGTTGTTAACAGGTTATGGGCTCTGTGCGCTTCCAACTGTATGTTGAAGAGAGATTGCAGCACACCTTAGCAAGACATGATTACTATGTGAAGAGTGTGTTGCAATAGCATACCTCAGTCATTTATACACCAACTGAGGTATGTGTCATCTTAAATCAGAAGCTACCAGTTATTGACTTAGTAGTTTAGTCTTTGTTGTTAAGAGGTATATAGACACAATATCAGTTGTTTATACACAAACTGAGTCTTTGTTGTTAACATTTACTATCACACAAGAGAACCAGATTGGTATACAATTCCAATACTATATAGTATGACAATAAAATTGGCTGCCTTACATAAGGCAGCCATACAATAATTTTGATCAATAATAGTTATATTATATAAATAATTATACATACAATGTAGTATTTGGAGGCAAGTATTACTGTAGTTCTGAGGCTTATAGGTAACTCAGAAAGTTTCCTCTAATCCACACTATTGCTTGATGATAAACTTGATATATTGAAGGGTGCTTCACAGAATAACAAATATTTTAATAGGCAGAAGAAGGTTCTCAACAAACTCCAGCCTAAGTGATTTACTCTCTGAGAACTACCAAGCCTTTATCTATCAATAGACTTCCAATAAGAGATGTTCAACAAACTCTAACCTAAGTGATTCACTTCCTGAAAACCACTAAGCTTTTGCCTATTAAATGCCTGTCTATTTCCTATTCTACTTGGACTATTTATACTCTTTTTACAGTGCACAGACCACTAGCTGCACATGACTTTTTGTCCTGACCACCTAGCATTTCTAACCTAATTTGCTGTTTCAATTTCCATTTTGGTGATGCATGCTTCAGTGCCACCATTTCATTTATCTCCTCCTTTGTATTCTTTTTCTATTCAATGTCTGTGCTACTATTTCATTTATCTCTCCTGCATGTTTCAGTGCCATTATTCCATACATCTCCTTGATAGGACTTCACATGGGCTAGATACATTAACGGCAGGCTCAGTATCAGCTCCAGACACCTTGCTGCACTCATTCTGAACTTGGTGCATGCAATCTATCTTTTTTAAGCTATTCCTGATGGCCATGCATAACAACCATCAAGATCAATCAGTAATAACATCAGAGACAGCTGGAATGACAGCTGGCATCAGGCCCTGACAGATGGTGCTAATTAATCAGCATATGGCCTAGCTAGCTGATGATAGTGCTTATGAATTAGGGATAATGCAATTACTTATGATGGATGGTCTGGTATTTCATCTTGGCACATAATAGCACTTGGCAACTGAATGGACAGCTAGCTTATAATTTCTTTTTATTTAGTTTAATCCATGGCATTTACTTACATTCCTACTGCTTTACTTTGCCTTGGCAATGCCTAGTTGCTTGGTAACAGGGAACTTACTTTTACTATAAATACTTACCATTTGTCAATAATTAACACAGAATAAAGTACCCCATTTACACCCTTCAGTTCACCTCACAGTTCAGATTTCTTTTGAGCTGACTAAGTTCATAGTTGCCAACTGTATGAATACTCTTAGCCTGCTTGCTTACAGAACTTTCATGCCTTGAACTTATAGCAGGCATTATGCAGCTTAGTCATTGCTAAGCCCCTAGATTTCTTACTTCACCTCTTGCTGCACTTATGCTAAATTTTACTTAGTCTTCCCAGATGCACCTATTCTTAGTGCATTTTATTACTGACATCCTTGCTAACTTTCTAATAACTTTTCTGACTTGTTCTTCAAGACCTGCCTGGAACTCCCTCAAAAACACTTAGTGTGCCCAATGCTTACTAGTTAGTAGCTGTAAACTGTATCTGCTACTGACCAACTTTTGAGCATCATCACCCTCCTTTGTATCCTTTCTTTATTCACCTGTGCTACTATTCCATTCATTTCTTTTTTTCTTTTTCTAGTAATGCCAAATTAGTCATTGTAAGATTGGATTGATCAGATCTTGCTTCTCTGATCTAGATCCTCACAATTTGATGCCAATTTCATCACTTCCATGCTTTTCCTCATAACAGTGGCTAGACTACATTTGAATTGATAGCTAAAGCTGGTCTTCTCCTCTGCTAATTCTGGTGCTACTTATTTCCTCTATTTTCAATAAGTCTGGATGTTAAGCTTTTATACTTCTGATGGTGGTGCCCCTGACAAGTGGCAGTGCTTAGTAGTATTCCCATTTAGTGCTGATTAAAGATGAGTTAAAAATCACTTCTTCACAGTTGTGCCAGCATTATATTTCTGTGAAATTCTGAGTCTCTGGAGCCATTAGATATTGCCTGATAGCTGAGAAAGGCAGCTAAATACCTGCTATATCATCAAAAGTAATCTTGAGCCCAATAGCCTAAATCTCCTATAGCTCTACATTGTCTCTTCATGTACTCAGTCTAAGCAAAAGCCTATCAGAGCCTTGCAATATATCATGTAGATAGAAAAATATAAGTTTGATTTTCAATATCTACTGACAAATTATGTATTGTCTGACTTTGCCAAGAAAATTGTTTAAACTTCTAATTTGACTAAGCACCCAACACTATAATATACTTTGGATCCTTTTCCACCAGCTGTGTGACTGAGTTATAGCCTTCAGAGGTGTCCTTACAGAGAGAATATCAAGCAGATCTCAGAAAATGCATTTAATAACAAGTTAAATGGCAGAAAAGGAGGTGAGGGGATGTATTCAAGAAAACATGAAAAGATATCAGGAATATGATCTGCAGTAAGCTTGCTTTTAAAATTTTATAGTTCTTATGCTAAGTGTAATGTTGTAATGGACTATAGCCATAAAGTTTGACTCTATGGCTTTACTCAACCATTTAGTAGTTGATATGATGCTGTATCAGCAGTTAGAGACACAACAGGCACCAGAAGTCAAATTAAACATTTAATTATAGACTGAAAACTATAAGCCTCCTGGTAATAGTCTCAACAAATTATATCTCCAAAAAGCCCCCAACAAATAACTGTTAGATTATAGCATTTGTTGAGGTTTTTCAACTATATTCTAAGATACTCTGGCCAATCAGACTTGTATTAAAAAGTGAGCAGATCATATACATTTTTATAAATACTTTATAGTTGCTATAGCCAATAAGCTGTAAAGCTATTGATTACCATTACCAATATTGATATGTCTGCCTTGATTGGGGCAGATAGAGAAGCAACAAGACCCTAAAATAATCACCACAAATGCTGAAAACTATAAGCATACATCGAAAACTGTAGACATGAGGCAACCTTACTTGAAGAGTATCCTTGGAAAACCATAGTAAATAAGCATCATTAATCAGTAAAGCAGTAAACATATAATGAGGAAAGAAAGATCAAAGTTTGATTGGTACAGAAACAGCTGATCAGTGGCAGTGCTCAGCAAGAAATGAAATCTCAGATTACACTCTAAAATTAGTATAACATTATTAAGCCATCAAACTCACCTCCAACTTTCAAAAACTCAACAAAGACCTCATCCTTGATCTGTTAATGTAATCAGCAATAGCAACAACAAGGGCTCTCAGAGAAGAATAGAAGAGCAAGGGGAGGAAGAGAGAGAGTAACTAGGCAGACAAAATAAAGTTTTAGCTGAAAAAAAATGGGCAAGCCTTTAGCCATGACAAGTGCTGGCAAAGCAATAATTGAGGTTCAGGCCTGGTACAACTCTGCTCTGAGTATGTGAATGAGTAAAACCAGCAACAAAATAACACAGAAGGCTGTGGACATCTGTAGTCCATGCATTAAGAGAAGAAGTATAAAGAGAGCAGGATTTCAAGCTCAGAGTCCTCAGAGAGTGAATATCTTAAGCCAGAAGTATATAGATTGACTTTGCATTATATTTAATAATATTATTTGAACCCTTTTTGAGTGTGAATAATAATTTGCATTCTAAATAAATCTAATATAAATTATAACTGCTTTTTATAAAATACAAAGTGTGTGCAACTGAGCCCCATGAGCTTAGTGATAGTAAAGTTGAAATATATAAAAGTTTAGTCCTGCTTCCACACAGGCAACTTTTGAACAAAGTAAACTTAGCTTTCACATCAATGTGCTAGTAGTTGCTGTTAACAAGTTGCCAATAACTACTACCATAAAGCAAAGCATTAAATTTGAGCACTTTACATAGACTTTTTCTTGGATCACAGCAGTGTATAATATAAAAATTAGCTACTAAACTTATAAATAACAATGAGAATTGAAACTCATTAGCTCCTAGTTCTCTCCACTATTTATAGCTTGCTTAGTGCAACTTGCATTAATAAGTTTGTTGCTAGCCTCATCTCTCTCATTTTTATCATTTATGATGCCACAGCAGGCACATACATGTTACAGTATTTCTTCTTTTTGCTGCACAGTTGTCAGACTAATCATGCTTACTATTTGCTAAGTAGCATCTGAACTGCTAAATTCTAGCACCTTATTCCATATTATTATTTTGAGCATACTAAGACCTTGTCGACCAATCTTGTGTCATAGTGCCAAGCACTAAAGATGATGTTTCACTATGTAGCAAACAGCACATCTAACTACAATTGGTGTTATCAGCTCTCAAGACTGCAGCAACTTATGCACATGAAGGACAAGCCAAAAAAAAGAAACAAAAAAGAATATTTTGGATATAAGTTCTGCTCAAAAGATTGTTGGCTACTGATTGTTGTGCCAAACAAATTCTTCAGAATCAGCCAGATTTCATGGAGCAAATGTCTCTTATTCAAGAAGACCATTGAAGCTGCTCGCTATTTCTGCACTTTTCTGCTAAAATTCTATTATGAACTCATTTTTATTGAGTTCTTCTGAGGTGCTGTCAAGGGATATTTCCATATTCACTGTGATTATACATTTGCAATATTACAAGAAAATATACTAAAGGCATTGGAATCAGTATTTATTTCAACTATTTGAAAATGGAAACATCAAATAAAAAAGTAGATAGAAGCATATAAAAGAGGTCTGAGAGCAAAGGAAGCACAAATTCAAGTTTAAAAATTCAGTTCAGCATGGTATACATCACATAGAAGAATTCTAGAGAGAATTGCAGCATGATTCATGGATTACTATATATGATAGGACTTTTATTTTATCATATATGGTATGTAGCCAAATTGAAGTAGAACAAAAAAATCTATCTCTATCAATTTGGAGAATTTTTAAAATCTGTCTTGAAGTTTTGTTTTTTTTATGAAACAATGCATTTTGGCAAGAGTAATAAAAATAATATAAATTCTCAGAAATATGACTTTGATTGTACAAAAGTAGTGGTAACTAAGTGCACAGTACTATAGAATTACTACTAACAACAACAACAACAACAACAATTATTCACTCATCTCTGCTTGCAAGATTGTGCTCTGGTATCATTTGTTGATTGTTCTGGCTGCTTCAAAGAACCAGACTGTCATTGCTGTCAATAGGCTCAATTCCATTCTACTGCTATATGTGAGGTTTCATACATCAACCAACACACCAATCAAACAACTACTTTATGACATCCTTTTAAATTTCTCTTTTCTAACCATGTGTTTTTATGAATTTTAAGCCACTAAAGCTACTCAGTTGGTGGTTCTTGTCTGATACCAGCTATCTATGTCAATGCTATCTAATTGAGCAGACTCAGCTACATGCACATACTTCAGACTAAAAAAGAAAGATCTTTACATTACAATCACATCCCACACCATCATTAAAAAGATTGAGCTTCTCATATCAATCTAAGAATTCAGTAACTCCTCTAAAGTGCCTATCAAGAAGCACAAAGTGTTTTGCCCCAGGTAGTTTTTATTTATCTACATTACTCACCTTGACTGCTGCTTAGTTATACTTTAAATACCAGAACCTATGTCGTAGTTAAGTAGTTTTCTCGCAATTTAGGATTTACCTAGTTCACACTGTGAGACTCAGAATAGTGAGCTGTAACTCTGCCCCATATCCAGAAGCTTCATATCATGGATGCTTATATAAGACATGAATGCATTTGAACAATCCTCCAAAATACAAGATCACTTTACCCTGCCTTTTAGCTCATAGTAGCTTGCCAGTGATATAAACAAACATTGTGATCATTATCTTCAAAAAATATTTGAAAACATGATTACTTTCAAGAGCTTCAGAGTCAGGTAGCTGTTTCCAGCTCTCTAGGATGCTTCCAACTACTGATTGATATAATTAGCTGATCTTCACTTCCTATATTCAGGATGTAGAGAACATGCAAAAGTCCAGTCTTAGTGTTTTTTTACCATGGTGCAAAACACATTGCATAAAGTTCAACACTTACTCGGCTGCAAAGGATTATCAGGTCACTTAACCCAGAACGTCTTGAAAGCAGTGATTTTGTTAACTTATTCAATATATATTCTTCAGTTTGTTGATGACACCAATGGTAATTGGGTGCACTGTTTGCTATGTCTCCAGCACTTGGCATAAGGGTGGGAGAGTCAGGGCAGAAATCCCAGTGTGCTTAAGTAGGATAGCTAAGTCAACATACTAAAGTTTAGCACTTCTGATGCTACTTGGCAAGGTAGTGAGCAATGAGGTGAACGCTGTTGCAAAGCAAATAAAAATATTGTAATGTAATATGCCCATAGTGGCACCATAGATAATGCTAACATTGAGGTAAATCTAGCATCAAACCCAAATAATGGCTTGAGCTAGAGAAGGTTCAGGCTAAGTCACACTTGAGAACGAGAGACCTCAATATGCTCTGTTCTTTCCTTGCTATTTACAAAGTTTGTAGCTAGCTTTTATATTATATGCTACTGTGACTCAAGAAAAAGTCCATATGGCGTGCTAGAATTTAGTGCCTTGCTTCCTGATTGTAGCTAATAGTGATCTGTCAATGGTGACTGCCAGCACATAGATAACAGCGACCAACAGTGTAACAGCTCATTGGCCATGACTACTGCAAGATAATAGTAAAAATGAAAATGTCTGCTCACTTTCTAAGTACAATTCTGATTGGCCAGGATGGCCTGGGCTACAGTCAGAAAAACCTAGACAGATGCCATAAGTCAACAGCACTAATGCCAGTGCTACTTATTTTTTTGATTTCCCATAAATCTGAGTGTCAAGCTTTTACACTGATGGTATTGTCCTGGTAGGTGTCAGTGTCTAATGATATTCCTTTTTGAGCACTTAGTCAAGCATAAGTTGAAATTTACCTCCTGTAGCTGTGCCAATAGTGTCTTTACATAGTGTCTAGATTTCTGAGTAATCATGTGGGTGTTGTCTGGTAAGATGTGTAGGGTGGTTTGAATGCCTGATTCTTTGCTATAGACTAGTCAGAGGCCAATAGCTTAGTTTTTCAGTAGCCCTGTAATGTCTCTTGATGTACTCAATCCGAGCAGAAGCCTATCATCTCCTCCCAACTGAAGAATTGACTGTCCTTAGTCAAGTGCTGTCACTATTCCAGCAGTGCTATAATTCATATGATATTGTTATTTCTATATAAGGTCATCCTTCTGTGCCTCTTTTTCATTTACTGCCTTTTTTTCTTTTTAAAATGTCCAAAATTTCAGCTACTGCCCTCAACAACTTCCTCAAAAAAGCTTCCTTGTTATTTGATCATATTAAGCTCACCAGTCTGGCCAATGCGCTACAGAACATTCCTGCTATTATGCAGCTCTACCAGTGCTAGATGTTGTTATATGACTCTGATAGTTTCTGGGCACATGAAATCAAGGTCCATAACTGGTGTATGGCCTGGTACTACAAATATGAAGGTGCTGAGTAGTTGCATCTATATGCGGGCTTATTTGTAAGTTACCTCTTCTTTTCTCCATAGTGCTAAAGTTCAGTGCCCTGGCTAGACCCTCTTGCTAACTGATGGGATTGACACATTGCTGGCTGGTACAGACCTTGAAGAAATAAGTTTACTTTTTTTCCTTTATGCTTGCCCTTATTGATGTCATAGTTGGTGCCTATGCCTTCAATTCTCTGTAGTCTTTCTTCTGCTTCTCCTCTCCACACTGCTCTAGCTACTCCTGTGCCCATCATTCTTTCCATCCATGTGTTGCTTATTCTTGGTAGTCCTTTCTGCAACCTAATGTTCTCTGTATATTCCTGCCCTCTTCACTCAGCTATCAAGCACACCAGTATTCCTTCTGTCAATTCTACCAAACTCAGACCAGCTCATACCATCTTTCATCTTTCTCCCCATAACTTCACTGTTGTTATTGAGCATGCTACCCCTGCTAGCACCAGTCTTCTCAAGCATCTTGTATGTTTTCCCTTCTCCATTCCTTTCTATACTTCCTTATCATTTTAAGGTCCACTTTCCAGCTCATGGTACTCCCCCTTATGATATAAGTTGTTTTCCTGAATTGCTAAGTGTTAGCATCTAATCTAATTGTCTTTATGCACCTAGGCAAACAATTTTTAATAATGCAGAACTTTGTGACTTATTGCATCAGTGCCACAATACTACTGTCATAAATACTCGCATCCCTGCTGATACCCTGGTCCTTGGCACTAAAAGGAAGGTCATTGTTTCTCCTCAGGATTGTCATGCTTTTTGGACCTGTGTAGGCACTGTTAGGCCCTTTTTGTTTATCATTGAGCTCTGTTTAGCTTATTATGCATGCTTAGTGTGACAATTGCTGGTCTGAAAACAATCCAGAGGGGTGCTGGTTCCCAACCATTTCTCTGCCCTGCTATCATTGCAATGTGTTAAGATGTGAATGTGTCTTTGATGACATCCAGACTTGTGAACATGGTAAGGATGCTATTATGCAGCACAACTATGAGCATGCTATACTGATTCATAATGCCCAAGATTTAGTTTGTCACCAGTGTGAGCTTGCTGCTGCCCACCAACTGATTTTGATCAGTGCTGCAAGTTTAGCGCTCCTAATTACTCAGAATGGCACTACCATTGCTGCTTCTTTCACCTGCTCTCCTCATTGTCCAACTCTTCTAAAACATAAGCCTACCCTTGCTTCTCCCAAAAGTTCTGGTAAGTGCTATAAGTGAGCACTGGCTACTCCTGTCATGTTGTACACTCCTGAGTCTTCATCTGATGAAAGTGATGGTACTGAGAGAGATGCCAAGGGTGAGCCAGACAACAAGACTACTTCTGTGCCCATCCTTCTGCTGCTGACTTGCTGGCAGTATGAGCTCTTCTCCTTCAACTTTCTCTGCCTCTCACTGCTAACTCCCTTCAGAGCAACACTTATAGCTACTAGTATGTTGTCTTTCATTTTTATACTGCTTTTCTAACTTGACGCTTAGATTACCGGCCATCCCTTCCACTGAGGTTGCTTCCACTACTGAGGTTCCAATGTCTGTTGAGGGCACTAATCCTTCTCCTGTTGCTGCTGAGGCTAGTGACCCTCCTGCCATTCTTCTTTTTATTCCATTGGTTACTCCTCATAGTTCCTCTCCATCTTCTAGTTTCCATACCACTTCTGAAGTGCCTGTTTCCAAGGACACCCTTGTTCCTGCCAAGCATCCTTCTTAGTGGACTTATTTTTCTCCTTACAGTATTAGCATCTCCTTTGCCAGGGCTATGTCCCCTAGCAAAACTCATTATAAATGGACTGCCCATACTCCTGTCTCTGTTCACATATGTTGCTTCTTTTTCCACTTATCCTGCCTCCTCTTAGTGCTTCTAGATTGATCTCTTCTGGTCTTCTTGTCCCACAACTCATGTTACCAGTGATACTTTTTCTTGGCTCAGTGATCAGATTTCCTATCCTGTGATCACTATCTGCCCCACCACCAAACTCTGTTGCCAGCACTGCTACATTAACAATGTATTCAAAGAAGTTAGCCATGGTTTAGCCAACATGCATGTTTGTCTTCTCTTCTTGAAAAAGAAATAAATGCTGGAGATTTTCTTTGTCTACCAGACAGTAGTGAGACTTAGTGCCTATTATCAAATATTGCTGTCTCAGTAAGCATGCTAAATTTGAGTCAGCCTCCTCCAATTGGCTATCATCTCTGGCAGAGTTAGCACTTCTTGAAAAAGATCCCTTCTATGCTGTCACTAATTGCAGGCTGTACTTAGCCTATAAATTGTCTGTTCATCATCAGATGCCCTCATCAATCTTTGCTATGGCCACTTTATTCAGTAACACATGGACTCCTCATTGTGATTGAGCCTATCTTGTGATAGATTCCCCTGCCTTCCTGGATCATGCTACTTCATTTTTTCACTACTATCCCATGGAAGGGGTACCTGACCTTGCAGTAGGGGTTCTGGAGTTAAGCCATTGCTGTTGCCTGTTATGTGCCACTTGTGAGATCTGGGAGGATCCATGTCCCTTAAGGTGGTTGGACTTTGAGAGACCTTGAAGCCAGGCTTATCACATTTATGTTGTTTTCAGTATTCTTTCTCCTATCTCATAGCAACCTATTTTAAGAAAATCAATTCCATGGATTTGACAGCATGGCTTCAACAGCTTCTTGACAAAAGTTATTACCTGGTTTGTTTTCTCTCTTTTTCTTGTCTCTCTTCAACTGACTGTAGCCTCCTTAGTTGCCTTGCAAGTATAATGGCACCCATATCTTTGAAGACCCTTCTGACTATCTATTTAACTATTTCCCTTGTCATCCTGCTTTGCTGCCCTCCTCTTGAGATGTCAGCCTCTTCTCCATATATCTTTTTTTCACATTGCTTAAGTGAGGTGACTCCATCATCTTTGAAGCGCCACTGATTTGACAGTTCTCAGTTGTTCATGGTTTTTTCTGTAGCTGTATTACTATTTTCAAAATACATTGTTTGTTGTTGTTTCCATGTGAATTGTTAGCACATGCTTCAATTTTCTAGACCTTGCAACCTTGCATGGACTTTATTTAGATATATAGGCTTTGTTGCTAGTGCACAGCATCGCCAACCCATAAGCATTGTGAATGCTCCTTTCTTCTTACTAGCCATCCCTGAGCCTCTTTACTCTCTCATTCTCAACCACCTCAAAGTGTTCCTTCAATGTGTCCCTGGTCAGAGATGGAATTTGTTGTAATTGTTCTCTTCTGGCACAGCTTTGTCATCATTAAATAAGTCCTTTTCTTTTAATTCTTGTAGCTTAGCAGTGTCAATGTCCAAGGCTGACAGTGGTAAGAGAATACTAAATAAGAAATAAATCAAAATACTGCTGCTGGTCTGTGCAACACAGATCCATTCAGCCTGCAAAGAATGTAAGCACCTCCTTGGTTTCTGGAGACTACTATGAGTGGTTCTAGATATCAAGGGCACATCTTCTTGTTATAAATTTCTTTTATTTTGAAGTTATGAATCAATACTAGCATGCCTGTACCAAAGTTGTAGTCTTATATCATAGCATTATGTTCTGCTTCAAATTGAAGAGCTGCCTGTCACCTAGCCTGAAAGACTGTTTCATATAAGCATGCTAAGTCCTCTGTGCATCATTATAGGTCTATGGTGCATCTTGCTATTATACCTGTAGTTAATAGTATAGAGTTGGGTGGTGGCTGCAGATAAGTTGCCTATGCTGGTAGCAATGAGTGCATCCCTGTAGCTGCATAATAAGGAGAACCACCCATTTGTTTATGCACTGTAACTCACTTTAACCAGAATACTGAATATGTTGCTTCACTCCAGTGACTCTCCTCTCTATCTACTGCCTTAAACAATGCTTGCCTAATGTTGAAATGTGGTCATTCTACAATGCTATTTATGTATTTGTTATAACTTGATACCTGTATATGATGTATGTTATATTTCTTTACCAGGTAAGTTAGTGCTTTGATAATTGGTGGTCCATTATCCATAACAATTTCCCATAACACTCCCCATCAGCATATTATGTTCTCAAATAGCCACTTAGCTATAGCGTTGATATTCTCTCTTTGTAACATGCAAAATTCAAGCCAATAGACCAATGAACATCTCCCCTGAATAATATACTTGTAGCATCCTGACTTCAGCATATGCATAGTGTCCATGTAAATCTTTCTAAACAAAGGTGCCAGCATCACTACTGTTGGAAGTATCAAAATCTGTCTTGTCTGCTGCACTTGACATAGATAACAAGTGCTGATATATCATGCTATGTTAGTACTAACATGAGGCCACTAAAAGCACTCCAATAAACTCACTCTCATAGTATAAAGACCTCAATGCTCCAAGTTGTCATGCATAGCATACAAAATCCAGACTTGTTTGTCTGGCACAATTACCAATTTTTGAGCTCCATCTCTCTGTTGTTGCCAGAATTGCTCTTTGTTGAGGAAGAAAGTAGTCGTGTATCATATAAATATAGTGTATTCTACATTGCTAAATGCTTGCAGGTGTTGCAAATCACCTAGCCACTTTCTAACTTGATTAACTCATTGATCTTCTATTAGAGCCTTGGAACTTTAGGGAATGGCTGTATACAGCAGGTTCTGGCTGACTTTGCATAAAAGTCTGGATTCTTCTACCATCTTTGGCATGTCAGAAACCTTAGCAACATTATAGATATCCTTTATATAAAACGTGGGCACAACTTGATAAGGTTTAGGCTGATATGGCACAATAGGATGTAGCCACATAGCTGCTGGCCAGTTCTTCTGGAGTAGTGGCCTTGGTAGCTGAATAATGTGCATAAAACCATGTAAATGATCAATCCAGTCCTCAAATACATTGTTGTCGCTATTATCTGGCACTTTATCTTCTGGTTGCCTTGGTCACCATGATAACTCATCTGGTCCATGGAAAGCACTTTTTACATGCATCAACTTAAAGTGAAACATTAAAATTGCTACCACCCAGTGGTTCATACTTGCAAATGGCTGAATATTCAGATTTTGTAATATTCCCTAGATGTAGTGTGCATCAACTTCAACTATTAAATTCCTGACTCTGATAAGGTACATGCAAAGCATTTAAAATGCTTGAAATAGCATGTATAACTTGAGTTTGGGCTGGCTATAATGTGCTTCTCAGTCATTAAGCTTAATGAATCCAAAGCAATTATAATGTCTAATTTTGTGATTGTCACTACTGCATTGGCATAGAGAAAACTCAATAGCAATGTAGAAAGTATCAATGGCCAGTATAATAGAATCCAGCATAGTATAATCAATAGGTATTAGTGGCTTTGCTTCTTGTAGCACCTTTACTAAATCCTTTGGGGCATTAATTTGATTGAGACTGAACTCAAATAGTACTCCTGACCAAGTTAAGCAATTCAGCATCTGGGCTCAATGTGCAAAATTATGTATAAACATCCATAAAACTCCAATCATGCCTAGAAATGCATGTATTTTGGAAAGATTATTGCAAACACCCTACTTCTCAAGAAGTGCTAGTCAGCTTGCTTCTGGAATCCTGCCTTCTGGCATGCAGACATGCAAAGAACTGACTTGTGTCCTGAAAAAGTGCCACCACAATACTTCATCTATTGAAGTATTTGCTTTACTAATTGGAAAAATTCCCATAGCACCATTTGGATATTCAGATGGTCCAGGTGCATCATGGGTTTGCTGTTAATTAAATGCCAATTCTTTGGTCCCTTGATCCTGACATCATCTATGAAGCTTAGCACATTGTGAGGGATTTCAGGCTGTAATATAAACATAATGTCATCATGGAATATCAGCACAGAATTAGTTTACCTTATGAGTAGCATAACCAGTCATAGTGCTCCAAATGGCATCCAGAATGTTGTAAAATTTCTTGACAATGGATAAATTAAGTATTCATTGTAGCCAACATATAAGTCTAAAGCAGCATTACAAATGCATCCTGCAAAAGATTCAGCAATGTGATCTGGAAATGGTGGTACCTCTGAATGGTGAATAGTGACTTTGTTCATTAGTTCTAAGCTGTGAATAATACGTAGCTTTCCATTCTTCTTCAGTATATAAAACCACCAAAAGTGGTAGGCTGAGTTTGACAGTTTATATATGCCTGCTGCTATCTTGGAGCAAATGATTTGACAAACTTCTGCTTTTATGCCTGGCAGTATAGGTTGGTTATGTTCTGTTCACAGAACATGTGATATAGTTGGAATAACTACTGGTGAAAAGAAATTGGTCTATAGCTTGCCCCATTCTGCATCATCCCAGGCAAATGCTTCATTCTGTTTTTGCACAATATCATTGAGTATGTCTAGCTTTGCTGTCATTAAAAAGCCAGTATTGTGTGCGCTATGGAATAGTGCTCACTGTTCTATCATAAACTGTCTTGTAAGCTCAATCTTGAAAAGCACTAATCCTGCCAGAGGTGATAGCCAATTGAAGAAGGCTAACTCAAATTTAGCACACTTACTGGGACAGCAATATTCAATGATAGGCACTTGGTCCCACTACTATCCGTTGGACAAAAGCAATCTCCAGCATTTATTCCTTTATATGCTAAACTTCTTGTATGCATTTGCTTATCATTTACAGACTATAATTTGTGCATCTAAACTGGTGTGGTAATTGCCATTGAGCTGCACTGGTAAGAGGTTTTTATTATTATGATGATCTACTGAGTATTTTTCCTTTTACTTATTTTCTCAAATTTACTTACAAGACTTATTATTTTTTGAGTTCAAAAACAGACTTTATTTTTGTAGCTGCTAAAGATAAAGGAAAAAAATGATTGAGAAGATGAAAAGAAATACAGTCCATATCATAAACAACAATGCTATGACTAAGCAATTACTTAAGCTTAGCACCTTGGGTTGCATTCAATAGCAGCAAGTCACCATCTTGAATGTGGTTAATCTCATACCAGGCTAGCACATCAGTGATGTGATCATGAAGACTAAACAGAAGTTCCTGATGGCATTTCAAGAAGAAAAGATGAACACACACATTAGCTAAATTGTGGCCAACTTCTTCAGATATGTTGTTAACATGGCAGTGCTGGCAACAGAGTTCAGCAGCAGGGCAAATAGTGATCACAGGGTAGGAAACCTGAATTTCTGAGCCAGGGAAAAGCATCACAGGTAACATGAGTTGCAGAACAAGGGGACCAGAAGGGATCAATCTAGAAGTACTAAGAGGAAGTGGGATAAGTGGAAAAGAGGCAACATATGCAAATAGAGACAGGAGTATGGGCCATCTATTCATAATGGATCTTGCTAGGGGACATAGCCCTGGTGGAGGAGATGCTGATACTGTAAGAAGGAAAATAAGTTCAGCAAGAAGGATACTCAGCAGGAATGAGAGTGTCCTCAGAAATGGGCACATCAGAAGTGGTATGGAAACTAGAGGATAGAGAGAGACTACAAGGGAGAGTAACCAAGAAAGTAAGAAGAAGAATGGCAGAAGGATTGTTAGCCCTGGCAGGAACAGAAGAAGGATTAGCGCCCTCAACAGACATTGGAACATCATTAGCTGAAGCAACCTCAGTGGAAGGGGTGGCTGGAAACCTAAGCATCAAGTTAGAAGGGTAGTGGAAAATGGTAGGTGAGATACTGATGACTACAAGTATCACTCTCAAGAAAGTTAGCAGCAAGAGGTGGAAAAAGTCAAAGGAGAAGAGCTTATACCACCAGCAAGTCAGCAGCAGAAAGAATGGGCACTGGAGTAGTCTCGTCATCTGGCTTACTCTTAGCATCTCTTTCAGTGCCATTGCTTTCATCAGACAAAGACTCAGGAGTGGACAACACAATAGGGGTAGCAGATGCTAACTTGCAGTGCTCACCAGGATTTTTAGAAAAGGTGAGAGTAGATTTATGCTTCAGCAAAATTGGACAATGAGGAGAATGGGCAAAAGGAGTGGTGATGGTAGTGCCATCCTGAGTAATTAGGAGCACTAAACTAGCAGTACTGATCAAGATTGGTTGGTGGGCAGCAGCAAGCTCATATTGACAATGAACAAAATCTCAGGCATTATGAACCAGGACAGTGCACTTATAGTTGCACTGCATAATAGCAACCTTACTATGTTCATGAGTCTGGATGCCATCAAAGGCACACCCACATCTTAATGCATCACAGCAGTAGCAAGGAAGAAGCAGTTGGAAACTAGTACTCCTCTGGATCATTTTCAGACCAGCATTTGTCATGCTAGGCATGCATAACAAGTTAAACAGAACTGAGTGATAAACAAAAAGGGACTAATAGCACCTACACAGGTCTGAAAGGCACAACAATTCTGAGGAGAGATGGTGACCTTTCTTTTAGTGCCAAGAATCAGAGTACCAGCAGGGATGCCAGTATCTATACAGTGGTATTGTGGCACTGATGCAATAAATCACAAAGTTCTGCATAATTAAACATTGTTTGTCTAGGCACCTAAAGATGATTAGGTTAGGTGCTAACACTTAGTGATTTAGGAAAATGACTTATATCACAAGAGGGAGTACCATGAGCTGAAAAGTGGATCTTGGAAGGATAAAAAAGAATAGGAAGAAAAGGAGAAAAGAAAATGTACAGAATGCTTGAGAGGCCTAGCACTAGCAGGAGCAGCATGCTCAATGACAATGGCAAAGTTACAGAGAGGAAGGTGAGAGACGGTACAAGCTGGTCTGAGTTTGGCAGGATTGATGGAAGGAACACTAGTGTGCTTGATAGCTAAGTAAAGAGGGCAGAAACATGTAGGAGAAGTTAGGTGGCAGAAAGAACTACCAAGGGTAGGCAACACATGGATAGAAGGAACAACTGATGCAGAAGTAGCTGGAGTGGTGTGAAGAGGAAGAGCAGAAGGAAGACTATGGGGGATTGAAGACATAGGCACCAACTACGACATCAATAAGGGCAAGCATAGAGAGAAAGAAGTAAACTTACTTCCTTGAAGTCAGTACTAGCCAGCAACATGTCAATCTCAGCAGTTAGCAAAAGGGTCTAGCCAGAGCACTGAACTTTAGCATCATGAAGAGAAAGAAGAGGTAACTTACAAATAAGCCCACAAACAGATGCAACTACTCAGCATTTTCATATTCATGGTACCAGGCTATACACAATTTGTGGACCTTGACTTTATGCATCCAGGAATTGTCAGGGCCACACAACAACATCAAGTGCTAGTAGAGCCATATAATAGCAGGAATGTTCTGTGGTGCATCAGCCAGACTGGCAAGCTTAATGTGTTCAAATAACAAAGAAGCTTTTTTAAAGAAGTTGGTAAGGGCAGTAGCTGAAATTTTGGACATTTTAAGAAGGAAAGAGAACAGCAAATGAAAAAAGGCACAGGAAACAACCTTATAAAGAAACAATAACATTACATGAATTATAGCACTACTGAAATAGTGACAGTGCTTGACTGAGGACAGTCAATTTTTTAGTTGGGGGAAGATGATGGGCTTCTGCTCAGATTGAGTGCATCAAGAGACATTACAGGGCTACAGAAAAGCTAAGCTATTGGCCTCTAACTGATCTATAGCAAAGGAACAGACATTCAAACTATTCTACATACTCTACCAGACAACATCCATATGACTACTCAGAAATTTAAGTGCTATGAGAAGACATTATTGATGCAACTACAGGAAGTAAATCTCAATATATGCCTGACTAAGCATCCAAAAAAGAATATCATTAGGTGCTGAAACCTACCAAGACAATACCATCAGAAAGTGTAAAAGCTTGACACTCAGACTTATGGAAAATCAAGGAAATAAGTAGTACTGGCATTAGTACTGTCAACTTATGGCGTCTGTCTAGATTCTTCTGACTATAGCCTAGGCTGACCTGGCCAATCAGAATAGTACTCAGAAAGTGAGTGGACACCTTAATTTTACTATGATCTTGCAGTAGCCAGCCAATAGGCTGTTACACTATTGGTCATTATAATCTATGTGCTGTGGTTGCTGTTAGCTATGATCAGAAGATGAGGTGCTTGTCACGAACCACACCTACGCCACCCCAACTCCCCAGTAATTCCTGCCTGAAACCTCTCCTTTGAAACCCAACCCCCCCAGCGCGTCCCCAGGACACATCGGGCCAAGACCGACTAGATCCAATGCCATCCCAACCAAGGCCGGCCTGGCCCAACCTGATGCCCTGCCCCCGAATAAGGCCCGAAGTCCTGCCAATGCGCCACATGCCCTGGACGCCGTCCCAAGCCTCGATCGATCAAGCCAGGGGCTGCCCCCCCACTTGACGCCGCCCTCCTGGTGCCACTCCCAAATCCGGGCAATACACCGCAACCCATCTACACCCCCAGGACCACATGACCGCAGAGGACTGATACCTGGACAATACACCGCACGGGATGCACCACATGGAGGGGGGGCACGGACCTTGCTCAGGGGGCCTGGAGCTCACCCAGCACCTGGTACTTAACCCACAGCTCGTAGTACGTTACGGTAGTCTTGATATTGCTATAACTCTTGTCTCTACGCTTGTCATTTATCTACTTATTGAATCTACTCATTGTCTTCCCAACTCAGTCTCCCGGTCTTAAGTCTTACTTCCTTCTTTTCCATCCCCCGGTCTTGGGTCGCCCTCGACCCTTCTCCCTCAATATCTCCTCCGCCTCCGCTTCGCCATGTCTCGAACTCAGCCCCGAGACTCCATCCCTACCAGCCTCACACTCGACTCCCCATGCACACCCCGGAACGCCCCCAGAGCCCTGCCAGCTATCTCTGGAAGCACACCCCCAGCTCCTGGAGTTAACCGCAGATGTCGAGTCTGCCTAGTAAGGACCCGCTCGCAGTTGGGAGTCCCCGTTGTCAGCGGAACCTGACATAATATCAAGACTTCCCCTTACCCCGTTCTTGATGTCTATGCATATGTACACCCCTGTCTACTATCCCTTGGGCTACTCAACAGACGCCTACGGTCATCTACTGCCCAAGCAGTACAGTCACAGCACCCCTCAACCCGCATACCCACCTCCGATTCCCGAAATCTATCCGGCACCACGATTCTGGGGCCCCAACCCAAATGGAGCCTATAGCCCCTCTGCCAGCCAGCTCCTACACCCCCCGGACTGGCAGATGTACGCCAACCTCCCTGTCAACTCTGGGATGGTACCCAGAGGACTCCCCGAAACCCCGTGGAGAGCCCCCCTGCCTCCAGCCACCAACCCCAAAATCCAGGACCCTCATCCGACCCCTCCGGGAACCCCCCTCTCGCTCCCGCAAATGCCCCCCCCACCTGGACCTGCGTCC
>QGOA01001481.1:5328-22000 GCA_003313075.1 Termitomyces sp. MG16
GCCGTTTGATACATTTGCAGGTGGTTCGTTGATCTCAGTTACTAGGTCATTTGCTATAGCGTGTTCCCATGCTTTGATGGCGGCGTCATAGCTGTAGTAGCCTTGAAGCCAGCCCTTCTTTCCTCCAGGAAGGTCATGAATCTGCTGTGCGGCAGCGGGCCTGTTCAAGCGGTTACATAGGCAAAGTAAGAATAAGTTTTGAAAAAAATGCTTACCATGTCTCAAATATACCGGTTTTACGCCCACGATACACAACGTAGGCAACTTTCTTCCGTAATGTGGGGTCATCAGGCTCAAAGATATCTGGCCTTCCATGCAGATGCTGTACCCTGGCTGATGCAAAGACATCGTCAAGGTTTGTAAGAGGTTCATTGATGCTCTTGGTTTTTGCTGAACCTGTGGTACTAGATACTTGTCGAGGAGTCGACGACGCAGACCCTGATAGAGTGAAAGAAGTAAATTAAATCACATACATAGATGGCTTAAAAAACGCACTCTTGGTTGAATAATGCATCTGTACTCAGAATCCAAAAGGGAAGCAGATGCAAGAAGAGAGAAGGAAAGAGTAACGAAAGGGAAAGAGAAGGAAAGTGTAACGAAAGTTAGACAGAGAATGGTTTCAACACAAAGTCTGAAGCACACGTGACTGCTTCCACGCTCATACATCAGGTTGACAATCAACAAGCACTGGAGAACACCGAAGAAGCCAGTACATTACAGACACGATGCCTAGTTCTGTCCAATTCAACAATGATCTCGTGTCCGAGTCCATGACTTGGGCTTCTCGTAATCCTGACAGACCTGTTCAACCCAAGCGTCTTCGTCTCTCCAAGTCAAGCTCACAGTCTGATGCGTCAATGGGTACTCGCACCCTTCTCAAGAAGAACACAAAGGAAAACCTTGATCTTGTTTGAGAAGCCGTCTCAGAATATCTTGCCGACCAGGAGGAGTTTATTAAACAGATGGCAGAGCGCTTTTTGGTAGACCAGGAACGCGTCAAGAAGATGATAGTTCACAGTTCAAACTACGCATCAGCATGTCGCCCGTTGCTTATGAATGCAATCACTCACTATAAGGCCACTGTGTTAAATGAAGGTGAGCTTTATTCCAGTGACTTACTTCCTCATCTCATGATCTTACAATGTCAGGTCGTGCTCCTGGATATCGTTTGAAACTCAAAGATATCCAACAGCATGTCAACAACGATCCAGAGTTGGACCCTTCAAAGATGAGCAAGCAATGCCAGAAAGAACTTATTGATAATCTTACTGAACATCGTGCCCTCAAATTGCAGGGTTCGCGTTGCAGCAATCATGCTTCGGCTATTGACGCATACCAAAACATCAAGGCAATCACGTCAGAGGTGGAATGGTCTCATCTTACACATCTTTCTCCATTACTGACCTATGGTGCAGATGAGAAACCTTTTTCTTCATACAGGTGTTCGTTCATTTGCTTTCTTTTCCCGAGGTCACGCCGAAGATACCACTACCACCTTCACTGCCACTTCAGATGATACTGTCATGAGGTTCTTTCCAGAGGTCTTGAGGCTAGACTACACCGATGTTCTGGCCAAGTTTGAGATGTATGCCTGCCTAGAGAATCGAAGTAGGCAATGTTCTTATCTGACTTCCTCACCAACTCACAACAAGAATAGCAGTGACAAAGCCGGATACCCTGCCATCCATGCGTGCCGAGTGTACAGGCCTCATTTTGCATGGATTGCATGAGTTCAAGCTTCCGAGTCTTATATGTTGACCAAATCTGATTCATCGATAGGTTCAATTCTCAACAACAAGAGCATAAAGATGAATTATCAAAATTACGATACAGCAATTGTGGTGAAGTACCATGTCCATCTGGTAGGCTGGCCTTCAAGAATACCGTTTGGTAGCCCTTCAAATATTTTGACAGTGGACGATATTCGGCTCCTGCATTCAGTACTCAAGGGCACCGATTGTAGATGGGAATATCTCATGGCAGAGGAACGGATGGCACACAATCAGAAACTTGTCAATGCGCGCAGCCAGGGAGTGGTGGTTGGGAAGAAGAGAAAGGAACGGTCCGATAAGGGCAGGCCCAGGACGAAGGGAGAAAAAACATGGGCCAAAAAGAGGAAAACTTCTCAGCTGCCGCTGGGCACTTCATACAAAAATGTGGAATTTATTGATGATGAAGACGTGATGGACAGTGAGGGCAATGACTAGATATGTTTCATTCTAGAATACAAGAACCTTTCATTTTCTCTGGTTCCAGTAACAATAAGTGTTCTGTAATGTGGAAAATGCACTCACAAGGGAAATGAGTAATGTATCTCATTTTTCCGAGATTTTCCGAGGGATTTTGCGCATAAATGTGAGCTCATCATGTCCAACAATGAGCGGGGGGCGGGGATCAACAGCCGACGTGATCTCTGAACATGTATGACCAATACCCGACGAGATGATGTTGCCGGTGGTCATGGGGAACGTGCCTGATGGCATCGGCAATGGCCGGCTATAACCGACGAGCATACTCAAAAACAAGTCATGGAATAACAAGTGTATTATTGCAGGAAGGGAGAATAAGCTGAATCACCTCCAATTAGGCATGACATATGGATCAAATGACTCGTCTAATTAGGCAAGATAGGTGGTAGCTATAGGTGAGATGGGGGGACAGGTTATGTGGGGAATGCCAATGCCGATGCAGCAGACGCAGACCCAGAGTGTAGCACCCATGGACGTGGACAATGATGCGGGGTGTCAACAGCAAGTAAAGAGCGAGGTGGTGCAACCTCGACGACAGCGAGAAAGGATGCTGCCCCTGCAAGAGACATATAGAAGAGACCGGAGGCGATCGCCTCTGAGGAGTACTGGGGCACGAGGAGGCAGGCCTCGGGAAATGGTTGGGCGCAGACGGGATGAGCCAGCAGCAAGGACGCAAAATCGAGGTCAACCCCGACCTCGAACACCGCCTTGACAGGCCTCTCTGTCACTCCGTCGTGCACCATCTCTGCGGCGCTTCTCATACACGGAGAAAGGAAAAGAAAAAGAGATTGGAACGTCGTCGGAGGTGTTGGACCCTCAGGCAGAGGCAGTCTGGAGACGCCTCATATCTGCCGGCCAGCGAGTGCCACTGGAGTCCGCGTTTTTGGCGGATCCGGTGGCTCAGGTGGTGATTACAGGCCTGCTCAATGAGATTGTTATGCTGCAGCAGCGTAACAACAACACAATCAAAACATTCACGAACGCTATAAAGAAGCGTCCGTCGTCGTCGGGAGAGCAACCTGAGGCAAAACGCCTCAGAGCGCGTGATGCAGTACCGGAGGTTGAGGTACGAGAGGCTGGAGAACTCACTCTGCTTCCGTCCAGGTTACACGACGAGCTCATGGAGGATGACACAAGTTTACAAGAATTGTCCTTGTCAACACATGCGCCCTCCCAGCAGTCAGGGACGAAGCGGCAGGATGAGGTGGTCCTGTCGGAAGTGGAGTTTGAAGCAGGTGTCCCTCGAGGAGCAGATAGAGTGGTAATGTGGTTTGGAGCAGTGGTGCAGTTTGAGGCACCACTGCGAGCGTATGCGTCCGCGGTCCCCATAAAGGACACGAGAACGGACACCAAAGCAGAAGGGCAACTCCTGTCGTTAGCGGCGCTTGGTCTGGATGAACCGAGCGATGGGAGTGATTATGGGAGTCGTCATACAAGACCCCCTCAGAAGGAGAGACCCCCGCTAAACGCTGAGTGCATTTAGACAAAAAACGCAAGAGAGAGGCCAGGATGAAGCATGAGGCTGCCCGGCAGACAAAGGTCGACAAAGACTGGGAGGAGCAGGCCACAGGCCGTATTCCTGATGGCCTAGGTGTGTTCATCAGCGGGACGTTGGTAGAGCGGTCAAATTGGTTCTACGGCGGGGCACTCGACCGCCACTTTTACTACTCCCAACTCACAAATACGGTATTCGTGAGCAATGAAGCCTTGGCTGCAAAAACGCACGAGGAAGAGAAAGGAGAGAGGTACTATCATACCTCGAAGGAGTTGGACTGGGTGGTACCGAGGGGATTTCCAATGAATCCCCAGCAGTTGCGAAAGCTCTATGAGCTCTCGCAGAACAAGTTCAAGTCAGTAGTGATGCGCACTGAAGCCTACTACCTGTTGCGCGAGTTTCAGCGCATCAGTATTAACTATTATACTACACTGAGGGATAGGACGATGGCTCTGGTGTGTACACCAGAGTATGAACACATTTTGCCCCCTCTAGATCTTTCGTCGCGCCACATGAACATCATGGTCATGCCGACCCCCGACGGGTACCTGCAATGGAAGGACCGAGCTGGGAGACCGTTTTTCACGCTTACCGGGTTTGATTCTAAAGGTGTACGTTTCACCTTCGATCTGGACAAGCTGGCACAGAATGTACTTTACTTCTGTCGACCAGGAATGATGAACTCCGTGTACGGCATTGCAGTGGATCGAGCGTATCGTATTCACTGGCGTACTCTTTTGGGCCACGCCCTTACTCATGGACTGTCTCCCTCGGGAAGAGCGCGAGGACGCTTTGCAAGGCTGTTGGCCTTGATTATCACGTGTCCTGGACTGTATCAAGAGGCGGTTGCGAATTACGACGCCGCCAATCCTAGCACGCCCTTCATACCAATGAGCTGGACTGATGTCCAGTTCCGGCCCCCATACTTCGACGTGGCTAACGCCATCAACATAACCGATGCTGACGTGCTTCGGGCTATGATAGCCAACCGCGTACCTGTAGAGTGGGTAGATCACGCCTATACCTTTGGCGTGGTCTACCTTGAAAATCAGTTTCTTGCGGCCACTGCCTCCATTGATCAGTTCCGCAATGTCAACGATGAACGTCATTGTCGACTGAACATCTATGGAGAGCCCCCGGCCATCATGCGGTGGGACAACTGGCGACTGCCCACGGATGACGATATGATTTGTTTTCACGCATTGCTCGCCCGAGAATTATCTCAAGGTCATGAGTACCTTGAAAGTGGCCTATACTATCCTGTTGGGATGAACCCCAACCGTCGAGATTTGTGGCAACGATGTTCTCGACACGGGCCATATTCCCCCTCTCTGTCACACCCTTCCATGTCAGTTCAGGCTCCTACAGCCTCAACATCGTCGGGTCCCGTCGCCTCATCATCCTCGGTTAACGTCGACACTGAGATGAGGATTGATACGGCTCGCGAGTTGCCGCGTCCGCCGTCTGCGTAATTATCGTAGGCGGCTCATCTCCTTTTCAATTCATACTGTCGGTTAACGTCGGTGTTGTATTTTTTGACAGATGACTAAGACATTTTTTTGAGCCATGGAGGACCAGAGTGCCTCCACATTGACCTACGTATTGACTTGGACTAATTGTCCCTCCTACATCGAGACTGATTACCTACCAGTCTCAAAGGGGGGCATGTAACATATTTTACTATATTTAAATAATTATATTAATTATTTAACATTACTTTACATACATGCTGGCTGCCTTACATAAGGCAGCCAATTTTACTGTCATGCTCGTAGTACTAGAATCGAATACCGATCTGGTTCTGTTGGTGTGACTATAAGGCTAACCCTATACTTGACTTTGTTTCAGTATCAAAATCCATTGACCATAGCGCCTGCATGCTGTAACAGTCCTAGACTGATGAGATTCGCTCCTAAATTTGGAATATGAAGAGCAAGCCTAAGGTTGCGTAATTGTCAACGATCAGGATAAATGGTAAGGACTTGTATTCTGTGAACAAAATTCGGCATGCTGCGGCGGGGTTGTTTCAGTGGAAGGTAGTTACCATACGTGGGGCATCCATCTGCATGCAAGTTTCTTGTTCCCAAGTGTTGTATGAGTCGGCTAAGTCTTTCCATTTTACGAGATATTCGAGTTTGTCATTGCGTAGGTGTGAATCAAGAATTTCGGCCGGTTCCCAGTTTTCCCCTCTGACGTTAAGAGTGATGCGGGGTTTTGGTTGCTTGAATTCATCCTCTTTATACCTGCGGAGTTTCGAGACGTGAAAAGTCAGGTGCATGCACCAGGATTTGGGTAGTCTGAGTCGGTAGGCAACGTTAGAGTATTTCTTTGTAATTTTAAAGGGTCCTAGGCGCCTCCAATCAAGCTTCTTCTTTGGTCATCCTGTGATGATGTGCTTGGCATTGAGCCATACTTTATCCCCCTCTTCATAGACTTCAGGCTTATATTTTTGATCGTAGAATCTTTTCATGTCTTCTGCTGCCCCTCGTAATGCAGCTTGTGTTTCTTCTCTCACTTCCCTCATTCTTGTTGCGAAGTTGTTCACTGTTTCTGGTGTGGTTGGTTTCGGTGAAGGGTTGAGCCCTGTATTTACTTCTCTACCTTTTGTTACAAAGAAGGGAGATTTTCCTGTGCTGCTTGAAACTCGGTTGTTGTAGCAGAATTCAGCTAGTGGTAGCCACTCCGACCAATTGTCCATATGATAATTTACAAACAGACGAAGATATTGTTCTATTTCTTGATTAATACGTTCTGTTTGCCCGTCAGTTTGGGGATGGTGTGACGTGGATAGATTTTGAGATATGCCCAGTAATTTATAAAGTTCCTTCATAAAGGCGGAAGCAAATTGTGAGCCACGGTCACTAATGACTGTGTAGGGCAACCCCTCATGACGCCATACATGGTCTTGGAATAATTGTGCCGCTCCTTCAGAGTTTATGTCGTTGTTGCATGGGATGACAAATATGCGTTTACTGAAACGGTCGACTGTTACCATAATTGCGTCATAGCCCATTGATACAGGCAGGCCCATGATAAAGTCCGTGGAAATGATTTGGAATGGAAAATTGGGGATGGTGTTTGGTGACAGGTGCCCTTGGGGCTTTTGTGGGAAGATCTTGGTTTGTTGGCATTTTCTACACCCATCTACATATTTATTAACGTACTCTGTCAATTTCGGCCACCAATAGTTCCTTGTTATGATTTCCCTTGTTTTATATCTTCCTGGGTGACCTCCTATATAAGAGTCATGACACAAGCTCATAACCTTCCTTCTTATGTCTTCATCAGCAATGACTATTAACCCGTTTCTGAGGGTAAGTCTGTTATCCTGGTCCCATTGTGCTGCTTTATCCTTCTTGTTTATTGGCACAGGAGTTCTATCTCTCAATATTTGTACGATATGATCACCCTCGGTGCCTACTGTTACTGCATTTCCAATGTGTAGGCTCGAGATGTGTTCCGGAGTAATGAGGACTATATTGGTATTATCCTTTTTGACTCCCTCTTTATGGTCTGGCCTACGAGATAGCGCGTCCGGTTTTAACATTGATTTTCCCGGTTTGTATCTTAACACATAATCGTAGTCTGCTAATATCCCTGACCAGCGTGCTTGTCAACGGTTTAATTTTTGTGCCGTGAGGAAATATTCCAAGTTTTTATGCTCTGTCCATATTTCTAGTTTATGTCTACGACCCTGTACTAAGTGTCTCCATTCATCTAAGGCCCTAATGATTGCTAATAATTCTTTATCGTGTATTTCATAGTTTCTCTCAGCTGCAGACAGGCTTTTTGAATAATAGATAATTGGATGCCACTCTCCATTCTGGTTCTGGGATAGTACTGCACCTGATGCGAAATCGGATGCATCTGCCTCGATTTTAAAGGGGTCTTCATCAGTAGCAAGAGATAGAACCGGGGAGGAGGTAAGTTTGTCTTTTAAGATTTGAAATGTTTTGCTACAGTTGTCTGTCCATCTGAATGTGTTTGTTTTTCTAGTTATATTGTATAGAGGTTGTGCAATAGTGGCGAAATCCTTTATAAATTTACGGTAAAAGTTGCAAAAGCCTAGGAATGACTGCGTTTGTTTAATTGTCCTTGGTGTTGGCCATTCATTGATTGCTGCTAGTTTTGCTGGATTCATTTTGACCTTCCCTTTCCCAATAATCAACCCCAAGTATTCAATTTTTTCCTTTTCAAATTGGCACTTTTCAGGTTTTAAGTATAGTTTGTTACGTTCTGGGAGCTCCAAGACTTCTAAGACAACTTTTTGATGTTCAGCTAGTGTTGGCGTATATACTAGTATGTCATCCATGTATACCATTACCACTCCACGGAGCACTAAATCCTTTAGCAGATTATTCATCATTGTTTGAAATGTTGCCAGTGAATTACATAGGCCAAAAAACATTACGGTCGGTTCGAACAATCCTCGATTAGTAACAAAGGCAGCTTTATGTTTGTCTCCTTTAATCCTAATATTGTTAAAACCCCAGCGAACATCCATATTCGAAAACACACGAGCATGTCGTAGCTTTGTTACTATTTCAGATATTAGAGGTAGTGGATAGGCGTTTTTGATTGTGACTGAGTTCAGTTTCCGGTAATCCTGTACTGGTCGGAGCTTCCCATCTTTCTTCTTTACGAAGAAAAATCCTGACCCCCAAGGTGATTTCGATCCTCGGATTCTTCCACTCTTTAAGTTCTTTCTCTTCTAGAAATTGATCAAGTTCTCTTTGTTCTTGTGGACTTAGTGGATACACTCTTGTTGCTTTAGCTGGTTTGGCGTCTGGCAAGATATCTATCAATTGCATGGTCCCACGGTCTCCGTGGTGGTAGGTTATCAAGTCCTTCTTTCTCGAAGATCAATTTAAAGGGCTCATAGTAGTAATTTGGCACCATTTCTTTTATTGCCCTTTTTTGGTTTTGCTCACATTGTCGTTGGGCTATACACTGGGAAATATTCGATGTCGCATTGATATGTATTGCTGCTGCTGCTGGCATCCGGCTTCTCTCAAAAAACAACCCCTCAGTTATCCCTGCTTCTGTATTAGAAAATTGGATGTATTGATGTCCTTCTTTTAGCCATCTGAGCTTCTTTTCAAATCCTTCTTCTTCTACTGCCTTTTCTTTGTCGGTCTTTTGTTCACTCTTTTGTTGCTTTCGTTTGTTTGCTTTCTCCTTGAGTTTTTCTATTCTTCCTCTCCCACAGGAGCTGGGACAACGGCTCATATGTACTTCTCCTGTCTGCCAGTTGATTTCCGGATTATGCTTTTCTAGCCAATTGTGTCCAATTATTACATCTGACCTTCCTATATTGGCCATGTAGAAGTGCACCTTTTCTGAATGGTTTTGATGCCTCATCCTCAATGTTACACAATCCGTTACTGATCCATTTTCGTTTCGAGTACCATCTACATTAAAAACCGGTATTGCGCAGGGTAGTTTTTGCACAGGAAACCTATGTTTCCATGCAAAATCTCGGTTAATAAACATGCTGGTTGCTCCAGAGTCCAGTAGCCCATTCACTGTTACCGCTTCATGATTGTCTATTCTTCTCAGTTCTACTTTTACCCTTGTAGAAGTCTTCGTCCTGCCTGTTGATCCTATAATTACTTCGTTTCTAGCCTTGGATTCTTGGTGATCTGTGACTGGAATAAAATACTCTTCATTTGTTTGTACAGAGAGAATACTATTAATGTCCCAATTCAGAATTCTGGATTAGCTCAGCCATTTGGCTACATGGTGAGCTATCTAAAAACCCTGTTCTCGAAGTTGTGCTGCCATCGCAATCTTCATTTCATCCATCATTTCATTTACCTCCACCACTTTTATAACTTTCGGAGCTCTACAGTTCCTTGCAATGTGGTCAACCTTTCCACAATTGTAGCAAGTTGGAGGTCCTCATTTACAAGTATTGTCAACATCCATCGCATTAGAGTCCATGGTGGATGAGTTGTTTACAGGAGTTGATTGAGTGCAAGGTTGATTAGTTGGAGTGGGGCGGTTAATATTGTGCCTGCCAGAGTTTTTGGCGGTTCGTTGTTCCTCTTCTGCCCTACTTGCTGTAAGTTTTGACTGGCGCCATTGCCTATCCAACAGATCTGCTTTGTCTTGCCATTCTTGCAACGTAGTGGGTAAAGGGTCGCATTGGTAAATTTTTACTAACAAGGCTCTGTCCAACCCCAACTTATAGTGGTCAAGGAGGGCAGCTTCGTTCCACTGTGTGTCGCCTTTTAAGTTGTTAAACTCGTTGTTGTATTCATCCGCATGCCTATCTCCCATTACGAGGGTTTGAATATTGGAGGCAGCAGTTTCTTGAGGGGTCTGATCTCCAAAATGGTCCTTAAATGCACGCTGAAACTGTACCCAGGTAACTAAGGCGCCCTCCTTCCCATCTTGTATCAACTCTAATTGGTTTTCTGCCCATTTGCTGGCCTTTTCTCCCTTCATTAATGCAAGAGAAGTGATTTGTTGCTGGGAGCAATTGCTTTCGGTGGTTGCTGCTGCCAGCTGGGCAACGGACTGGGCCGTGGCATCAAGATTTATGGCGGTATCACCCCATGCAGGGATGAGGCTATTTATGGATTCAAGGATAGAAGTAATCCCTGCTCAGAGAATGTTAACTTGTTTGTCGGACATGGTGAGAGGGTCAGAAAATTGGTTTTGGGCTGATACACGCAAGCAAGTGAGAGCTCAACCCAATCAACCGATTGGATGCCTTTGGACAATGCATGCAGGGAGCTGTCGGAGTCTTCTTCAGCCACGAGCGACGCACGTTCATGTCGGTTAACCAGAGAGCAGTTGTTAAATACCCAGGTTCAATGGAGTGACTACCGTCTGTTGCCTGGTGTAGTAAAGGCTGGTCCACGTAAGGACTCAGGCCCAACAGTTCAGCTCTGGAGGTTGCCTCGGAGCAGCCCTTTTATTCCTACTAACTAGGGTTCCTCGTTATATACTGACTACCGTTAGCGGCAGCCACAAATGAAGGATGGAATGAAGAAACACTTATACCCGTCTGTTATGCGGTTAGCGTAGAGGGCGAGTGAAGATGTTGAGAGCAGGGGTAATGCTAGGAGTGATGTCAAGAACGATGAATAAAACGGCGAAGACAACACTAGCCGTGGCGAGCTAGGGACCTGGCCGAGTAGGGGAGTTTGCGATATTGTCAGGGATCACTTAAAATGATTGAAAACCAACAATCGCAAACTGAATATTTGAGTAGACTACAATACATTTTATACTATTGGAAGGTCTCATATGTGAGTACATAAGTAAAACAGTAATCAAAAGTATTCGTCGTTCATGACAAAATGACTGAGAAAAGACGTGAGTATCGGAAGAAGAGTGACACAAGGGACAAGTAGGGATAGCTGAAGATAGCTGATCAGCAATGATAGGTAAATAAAGTGGTCACCGCTTGAGATAGTATTGGGTGAAGATGGAGACGTTGGCGAGACCGTCTGTGGTTTGTAAAGGGAAAATGGGGTATGAGTCAGGTGCGTAGAGACAATCGTAGAGACAATCGATAGAGTGATGTTTTAAGGGCTGACACGTGCTATGCATAGCATTTGGTTCATGACAGCTATTGACATTGATGTCGATGGTGAGGAAGAGTTGGTCAATGGTGAGGAAGAGTTGGTTGATGTTGAGGAAGAGTTGGGTGATGGTGAGGAAGAGTTGGGTGATGGTGAGGAAGAGTTGGTTGATGGTGAGGAAGAGTTGGTCGATGTTGTGTCCATGGAAGAAGAGAATTAGGTCGGTTGTGCTCCCCCTTATTTGATGTTTGCTGACCCCTTGTAGATCTGTTACTCCCTACATCTCCTCTCCCTCGCTTTCCTAGTTTTCCATCTTGCATGTCAATTTTGTACACCTGGCACTATACCACATACACCTAAGGCAGGACACTTCGTGCTTCTTGATGGCACTTTAGGGGGGTTATCTGTGCTTACAGTAAGTATCCTAAGACGTCAGGAGGTTGTACGGTCATGCTTCTATTTACCAAAATAGCACCTCCCAAGATCTCCAATCTACTGTTGACCTCACCTTCCATAGTTCCATACCTGCGTATCTCCACACCTTTAAACTTCCATGCCTCCATACCCTCATACTTATCAACCTCCTCCCTGATAATGAACATAGATATTCAATAGCCCTACCCAAGTACCCAACATGCAGCCCCAACTACTGCCTTATGGGAACATTTCATGAGTCTGAGATAATAGATTATTGTCATTGTACTTTGGATCTCGTGTACTAATGACTGACTTATTTCTATAATTATAAATTCAGTATATGTTACGAACTATTGGACTAGAAGACTCACTTATAGTAGCTTCTACAGCTCTTAGCATTTGCTGCAAGCCTCCTCTCTGTAATACAAAGTAAGTCTTAATGCCTCAGTCTTTGGAAAAAGAACTCTGTTTGACCTGTAATATGAAGTAAGTCTTAATGCTACAGATTAAATGTAAGTATGGGCTAGAGTAAGTGGGAGGTAAAGTAACGTACCCTTAGTCTTTGGTAAAAGAACTGAGGGCTAGTAAAAGGGGTCCCTCCCACTAAGGGAAGATAGTGGCTAAATAAATATATAGGACAATCGACCATGATCGTCCTAGAGAAGAATATAAGTAGGTAAAACAAAGAAAATAAAAACAAAAACTTGAGATGCCAGGAGTAACCGACATGCTGCCGCCCCAGTGATGAGTCTATTCTGACACTCTCTTCTTTGGTGCTGTAGAGGCACTGGCATCCCATACTTGAGGAAGCAAAACAGAAGTTGGTGGATCAAAGTGAAGCTCAAGTTGAAAGTATTTGGCAAATCCTATCTTACCTTTTTAATTTTGTCTGATCTTTTTTGTCCTGGTACCATTTTGCTTTCCCACAACATGTGCCTACCACCACCACCCCAGAGCTGTGGAGCATACAATGCAAGTTCTTCACATGTGCCATATGCTGGTGAACTATTCTGGGGTCTGTCAGACTGGTATACATGAGAGGACAATGACATAGAATCAGACATGCTCAGTTGAAGTCAACATTTCTTGTAGCTTCCTGCTCATAGCTGAGTTTTTTTTATAATGTTTCATGTAACTACAAATGTTATTTTTTTTTTTTGGCATTACACACTAATTTTCCATGAAAACAAACTAATTCAATGGTCATCCAAAATATTCATGGAATTCTGGTCCAGTCAAGATATTCCACGAGAACAAACTAATTTATCAACAGTGTGGTCTGGTCAAGAAGTTCGAGACCTCATAACCTCCAAACCTCTCCTGGAACCTCCTGACCTCTCTACCACTGGGACCTTTCTACTAACCTCAGCAGTTCTAGACCAGGTCAGATCGTTGATCTTAAATTTGAGATGAGGTATGGTCAGTATGCTTAGGATACTTACCATCAGCAAGAGAAACCCTCTTAAAGTGCCATCAAGAAGCATATACCGTCCTGCCAGAGGTGACCACATACACTATCTCTACAGACTTTTCTTCCTTTCTCCCTTGTATTGTGTCTTTTTTGATTTTCTTCTCCCTGATTCTTGGTTTGCATTTTATATTACTAATGGTCTTTTTCATATATAGAAAAGGTCACACAAGAATATCAGTTTTTTTTTGTCTTGTTTAATTTGGAGAACGTGTTGTTGACACATTCTTTGTGTCACATGTGGAAAGTGTGCGTTACATTGTTGCATCCATTCACATCCCTTGGCCATTCATAAAAGTTGCCAGCACAGGGTGACCTGGCTCCATATACTTCGTATATACAGAATTCTATTCATTCATTGAAGTCTCATTCATACACAGCCATACCCCTTGGTCATATGTGTCCAATCCAACAGGGTTATAATAAGACTATCAACAAAACTTGAGATCCGTCTTCCTTTCTATTTTGGAGCAATCACTCTACCTTTGCATGCTCATGAGCATGCATATGTGTTCTCAATGGCCAAATCTGTGCCTGAACCAAACCATCATCCTTCTCCAAAAAGTCTGAACTACCCAAACCTCATGCTTCATATACACTTATGCCCACCTACTGGTCCTTTGTCACCTCAAGATATAGAACTTTTCAAACAAGTAGTTCACCTTTACAATCTGAGTGCTTTCGCCCAGCTTCTCTCTAAACACAACCTCAGAAATTCTTATCCTTATCTTATACAAAATCTACAGCAAGGGTTCTCTCTAGGCACTCTTCCTCTGCTTACTGACTCTGTTCTCATTTCTCATCATTCTTCTGTTTCAGAATTTCCTAACATGATTTAAGATTACCTGGCTGACAAAATCAGTGCATGCTGCATGTCTGGTCTTTTCATTCTCTCTCACATTAAACATATTTTGAGGGGTCTTGTATTCTTTTTTCTGTTGATCATTGCGGTACAACATCAAGGACCTGGCATACCAACAAAACATTATGTTTGTTCAAATCTATCTAAAGATGACCCCTTCTCAGACATTTTTTCAGTAAATAGTTTTATTGATAAAAAAGATTTTTCAACTCATTTTGATATGGCACACATTTTTGTAGAACAAGTAAGTTCATGCAGTTCTAACTGTCTCTGAATTTTACTGTCACTTTTATCATGCCACTTCAATGTTTTCTCATTGCTTAGATCTTATTTCACCTTATCACTATGACATTATTTCTATGCCTATGTCCTATTTCACTATGCTATCTTGGTGCTATTTCTGTCTCTATTTTATTTTCTCATCACATCTTTTGATGTCTGTCTTTTGAATATTTCCCAACATGCTGTATTGGTGTTATTTCACAATTTCCCTGTCCTGCTGTTATACAGCATTTTTTTTTGGTTCATTGTATCTTTTCAAATATTTCCCATGATGCTGTATTAACATAGTATTTTCTGTCCATACTATTTGGAGCTTTGCTCTGGAGGTTTCTTGCTCAGGCCTTTTCTCTCTTGCATCTCTTTATCTTTGATCTGGTCAATTTTTAAATTTATATACTGACTGGACTCAGATTGTGGCCTCAACCTCCAGGAACACAGGCTTGCTGTTTTGATATTAAATCCTTTCATCAGACTTGTCCAGTCCTTTTCAATCACAGACCTTTCTTGGTGGTTAGTTTTGAAAATAAATTGTTCATTGATCACAATCACTTTTTTGGGCATAAGACCCACCAGTAGCAATGCTGATCAGAATTGCAAACACTCTGATCAATATTTGATCTGCTAAATTGGGCACTGATGGCCTACTTTTCAAGTTTTCTAGTTTTTAAATTCTTCAGATACTTTCAAATATAACAAATACCGCTACACTCATGACAGAGACTCTGTCTTCGACCTTGTCTCATCTCTCAACATTCCTTGGCATGCCAAAAAGTCTAGCACTGAATTTGTAGATTTCTTCTCTTTTATAGGTTTTGCCTGAGACTTGCCATACAAATAAGTATCCCTTCCAAATAATAAACGCATTAAATATTTCCAGCAAATAACTTCCATGCTTGAAGCTCATGAAAAGGATTGCAATACTTTCCATCTTAGAAACATTCAAGTCCTTCATGGCAACTTGGTTCATGTATCATTTGTTTTCCTAGAAGGGTCTTTCTAATTACCAGTTTTTTCAAACTTCATGTCCTCTTTCTATAGCAATAATTTTGCCAAACGGCATCTTATTAACTCTTTCATGCATTGTCTAAAATGATAGGAAGTGAGATTGCAGGAAACAGCGGCCTTCTATCAACTCTTTCCTATTCTTCCTCTGGAAAACTTTGTTTTGTTTATTGATGCTTCCACATCCTGGGGGCTCGGAATTGTACTAGGCAATTTTTACTATTCTCTAAAGTTAAAGTCAAATTGGAAGTGTCCTGGTCTTGACATCTGTTGGCTCAAATCTATTACAATCAAAATTCTTTTCTACTTCCTGCATCAACTCAGATTTTGAAATAGGCAATGATCTATTTTCTTATTATATTCCTTTCTAATATCTTTCTGTTCATCCAGAAGAATTCTAATATATGCTGTAGTACTTGGTAGAAGTATTACTTAATAGTTCTGAGGCTTGTTAGTGTAGAATATGACCTTGAATTCATACTAACTTTGACGATGACAGAGATAATTATTGTTTTGAATGCGTTTGATAATTTTGCAAAACGCCGAGGTTTTGAGGAATTATAATATTGAATGAGAATAATAATATTCCTACAAGTTGAGGTTTCTTAACAAACTCTGGCCTAAGTAATTCACTTCCTGAGAATCACTGAGCCTTTGCCTATCAATTGCCTGTCTATTCTCTACTAAACTTGGGCTATTTATATTGTTTTTCTGGTGCACAGACCACTATTTACATATGACTCTTTGTCAGAAACTCTCCAACTTCCAGAACATATTTGATAGTCCAATTTCTCTTTTGAGAGGCCTGTTTCAGTGCCATCTGTTCCACCATTCAACTTCTTATTCCGCCATTCTTCCAGATGTTTCGGATTGCTACTTCCCCATTTGCTTGAGCTCCATTTAGCACAATCCCATTTATAAATCCTTCTTTCTTTTAGCGTCTCTCTGCATTGTCTACTTCTTCTCTTTTCTCCTTCCAGTTATCTCAAATCAAACATTGACTGATTTGATGATAAAATTGAGAAATTATAATATTGAATGACAATAATAATTTCCCAATTTCATTCTATTCTGTCTACTCTGCCAGCTTCCATGCTTCCCCTTCCCATTACAGTGGTTAGACTATTGTTGAGCTGATAGTTTGAACTGGTCTCTGCCTGTTGTTCTGTACTTTTCTGTGTATTTTTTGGGATGTTTTTGGAGATACATTCTTATTAAGACTGCTACTAGGAGGCTTACAGTTTTCAGCCCATAATTAAATGTATATTTTAACTTCTGGTGCATGGTGTGTCCCTGACTGCTGGTACAGTGTCATATCAATGCTGACAACTCAGGAGCTATCAGCACCTATGTAGCGTAGTC
>QGOA01001482.1:0-15386 GCA_003313075.1 Termitomyces sp. MG16
TCTTTGAAGGGAAGGCAAATAAAATTATGTCATTGTTATATGCAGCCCTCTGCATTGCCCCAGTTTTGTGTGAATCGTGACCATCAATTGTGAGGACAATGGAATTATCAAGGATACGGCAAGCAGTAGCATGAGGAACAAAGATCTTGAGAAACCATTTCTCGCAGATATCACGATCAGTCCAACCATTTAGTGATGTTGCAATACTAAATATAGTTTGAATATATATTAGGATAGGGGAGAATTTTATGCTTACCCTCCAATAGATCCATCTGGAAAAGCTCAAAGATCAGGTAATGGACCTTCTGGAAGCACAAAAAGGGGTGGTGTGCTATTACCAGCTGCAGAAACATATTCAATAACAGTCACAAGCTGTAGGTTATCACTTGTAATCTGATATTTAAGCTCTTGTCAGACCATGAATAAATGCTTCCTTCCATCATTTCTGCGCCCACCACCCATTTGATTTTCTGTTTTGTCTATGTTCCACTGGTTCTCAGGTGGTATCCTATCATATTTGTCATGTAATGATTTATGCAGATAAAAATATTCACTGACAGTTGCTTTGTTGAAGTTGGTTGCCTGTTTTGAATCAAGACCAACACCACAAGCTAATTTTAGAGATAGATTTCTTTGGATGAAGCACTGATGCCAGTTCTTCCCAGGAACTTTGCCAGATAAATTCCGTGCATGCTTTCAGAGATCATTTGGGTGAAGAGCCCTTCTGGAAACAGCCAAATGACTACACCAGTCAACAAGGACTTTTTCCTGTGCAGATTCAAGAAGCTGCTTCTTTTTGTCAACTTCCATGCGTGATTGATGTTTTCCTTGGACACGTTCTTGTAATGTAGTTTGTGCAACCTTGCATATCAATGTTAGTATTTATGTACCAAGAGTTGATAAAAGTACTTCACACCTGAGTTTTCCTTGCAGCTTCTGAAATGGATGAGTATTTTCCATTAGTAAGATTTGTGATGGCACTTTGAATCTGGACTTCATATTCAGCAGAGTTGACAGTGGACCATGGGTGCAGAATGCAATGCTTTTTGGATGTCATGCTTGTTGTAGAAATGAACAATCTCACTTTAAGTATGTCTTTTTTGATTGCCATAATCTCAATAAATGAAAGACATTTGATTAAACAAAGTCACATATCCTTGATGTGTTTGTTTATTCAGATTAACAAAAGAATTATTTGTAGTCCACTGTGGCATTGTACGGCAGAAGTGAAAAAAGCATGACAAACCCTCAAATTGTCACTGAGAAGGGACTCAATAGTTTCTGCATATTTTTCTTCAGTTCAACCTCGTATGTCTTACAATACACAGTTTAGAAAGGACTAGTAAAAAATCTCATGAGAGAGAGCCATAATTTCTGCTACATCAAAAGGTGTTGACTGAGGGGGCCTGTCAACTGCACCATAGGGCATAGTATTCCATTAGTTTATTCTTCCACTTCAGGAGGGCTTTTAAGATTGCGAGTATTTCTAACTTATGCAGTGCATAGTTCTGCTGTGCAGCAGTAAACTTACGGAACATAAATCCTGCTAGTCAGCAAGTTTGCCATGTTTTATCTTGGCCAAACATGGCCCCAACTCCTGTCTTTGAGGCATTGCATATAAGCCAAATGGACTCATCAATGCATGAGTCAATTTGCTGAATTACTGGCATCTTTGCACAAATGTGCTTAATCATTTTGAAGCACTGCTGATGCAGCAGTCTCCAATGAAAGGGGGACCCATTCTGGGTCATGGCCATTAGTGGCCCAGTGTATGCTGTGATATCTGGCAAAAAGTTGCCAATATAATTTACTAATCCAACAAACCGCTAAATATTCTTATATGTGCCTGGAGTATGCCACTCTCAAATTCAGTTGAGTTTGTCTGTGTCTGGGTAAATACCCTTCTCATCAATGACATGACCAAGACAGTCTATACTGGATGTGTACAACTTGCACTTCTTTTATTTGAAGTAGAGGCTTGCCTGCGCAGTTGTTCAAATACGACTAATAGGTGCTGCTCATGTTCCTTAATGGAATCTGAAAAGATAAATATATTGTCTAAATAGATGTGCATAAACTTCCCAATTATGTCTCAGAAGATGGAGGTCATTAACCTCTGAAATGTTGCTAGTGCATTACAGTCACCAATTTGCATAATATTGCTCACAAATATCCCCATCAGAGACAAAAACAGCATCTTCAATATATCTCAACCTATATTTCACTGTGGCAACATCTTTGCATATGACTTCCTGATCTGGAAGGGGTGTTACCATCCTTGACTGTATTATCATTGTGCTGTCATGCATCTAAGGCAGTTTGTTATGTCCCATTCTTCTTGGAAATACAAAGTAAGGGTGCAGCTTGCACCACTGGTTGTGGTTCCCACCACTTTGTGTTTATATATTTGTTCATTTTTTCATGAAGCTGATCCTGCAGTGCTCACAGACAGCAAGGCAAATGGTACTTGTACTGCTTATTATTGTCAATGAGGTTAATCTCATGATTAACCTCCCTCCATGGTGAAAGTTTCTCCTTTGTCCCATTGACAATATCAGCAAACTCATGTTGCCATTGCTGGCACAATCGAGGAATATCTTCCTCTGTAAGGCTTATAGCCTTACCTTTCCCTTTTGATTTGTGTGCTACATGCAGCTGAACCTTTGGTTCAAATTGCTTCCATAAGGCATGTACATGCTCTTCTGTGAGATCTCTCAGATTCAACCTTACAACTGGTTGTATCCTTGCTACTCTTGTCATCTTCGATGATGAGTGCACACTTTTTGCTTTTAGCAATACTCCATCAAACACAATATTTGATATTTTAGAAATCTTGTCCTCTTGTGTGTGATGGTATACTTCTCCTGTCTTGGTCAACTGCACCCTTTCCATAGTATGCATCACTATTGATGCTACCAATTCATTCCACTCTTGTGGCATTTGTGGGTTATATGCCCATTGCACTCCTGGCTGAGGCACTGGTCAATGCATTAGCGATCTTGTGCTTCCCACAGTTCCCATTGTACTATATACCTTGTCCTTGATAAGATCCTCCATCCTTACTCAAGAGCTAGTTGGCTGGCATTCCAGCAACTCCACCACGTGTTTACCATGCTCATTCTCATGCTGTGTAGCCTGATTAGGCCTTCTATTTATACACCTGACCACATCTGAGTACTTCTCCTTCTTCAGAGTTTCTTGAAACTCTTCCTCAGACATCAGAATAGCTGGCAAGTCTGCTGGCAGGCTTTTCAGTAGGACGTGCTCATCTTCCATCTCCTGTATAGTCGCTTTCTTGCAACTATTTAGTCAGTTGTTTTTGTTGTGGCGCTTTTCTGTTGCACAATAGCACCTCAAGCGACTGTCCATATCACTTAACACAACTTTTTCCATCTTCATAGGCTTACCATTTACAATGACCATGTTGTTCACAAAATCCAGGGACACCTTATTCTTATGCATAAACAGCGTACTGATAATTATATCATAGCAATCAAAATTTGCTATGTCCACATACTCCTTGGTCAATGTCCCTGATGTCTTTACCTTTACTTCAGCGCCAAACTGCACCATGGCACAGCTTTCTATGGTCTTCAGCTGAAGCATCAATGGCTCTTCCAACTTATGAATGTATATTGCATTGACATAAGCAAACTGGGGTGTAATGCCCATAGTGGTACTCTCTGAGTCCCTCAGAGTCCAGGCTGGATGTCCATTGACATCAACATAGGTGACCAAGCACTTCTCCTCAGAAGTATGATGTGGCTGCTATGACTTATCAGTTGCCTTCTGCAGGGTAATATGTCTCATTCAGACACATTGGTCTCCACGGCACTTTGTCAGTGCAACCAGGTGTTTGTCCTTGTTGTCATAAATGTAGTAGTAGCTGTTGTACATGTCCACTGTGACATATTCATTGCCATCAATCTGGATGCTTTCAGTATCATCCACTTCCAAACCATCAGCCTCTACTTGTGGCTCTTCCTCTGCCTCTTCAATGACATCATCATCCTCATCATCACTGACAACCTCACTAGGAGCTGCAGCTGTATGGGCTGCCCAGATATGTGTCTTGGAAGAAGCAGGGCATTATTTAGCAAAATGCCCAACCCTCCACAGTTGTAGCATGCTGAGGGATCTCTGGCAGGCCTTCTCTGGGCTGCTCTGGAAACCCCATTGAATTTGCTCACTATACGCATTGCAGGCGCTACACTCCTCTAGCTGCTACTTGGTTTTGACCTGAAGAGGGGTGACTATCTTTTGCTGGCAGGTATTCAGCAGGTTTTGGTTGAGGCTGTTGGCCTCCAGAGATTGTCTTGCAGATGACAAATTGCGAGTTGCAATTGTTCTCCATCTTTGACTGCTTGGCTAAGAAGGTTCCCACTTTCACTGCCTGATGGTTTACAGGCCCTCAGTGTAAACTATGCTGTTTATAATAATTTGCAGCTCATGTTGACTGCTTATAACAAATGGCATACACCAAGAACTTGGTCATGGTATTGACCTCCAGAGACAAATTGTCATTGTGTATCAATGCTCTTCTCATCTCTGCAGATATTCTGTTCAGGAATGTCTTGCAAATGGTGTATTTGTCTGGATAGATGGCCATATTCTGCACATGACCTACCAGGTCATCATAGAATGTCTGGATGCCAGTCTTAGCATCATACACTGCCTTTCTAAAGGCATCCCAAGCTTCCTGCATAGTTGCAGCATTGACAAAACGATTATACAGTCCTATTAGAACCTCTTTAAAAATTCAATGTGAAGTACATGGTGGAAGAACCAATTTTAAGCCTCTCCTTCTATAAATTCATGTAACACAAATATTCTCTCTTGGTCCATGTTGTCTCCACCATAGCAGCAGGCTGCCAGATGGTAACAGACATCCATGGCCCAGTCCTCCAGCTGAGAGAACCTATGTCCTCCAGCATATGCACATATGTGCTTACCATCAGATTTGTGGGGACTTATCCCAGCAGGGAATTTAAACTTGACTCCAAGGGAGTCATCCACTAGTTGAGTGAGATAGTCATGCATATGATCCATATGGATCCAGACTGCCTCATTCATTCCAGGCGTATTTTCATGCAAATCATGAGGTGTGGGCATAAAAAATATCTGGGAACTGCCAAACAAATATTCATTGGCCATTCTGTCTGGCTATAGGGTAGGCTGTTGCCTCTGTTAGAACTCAAGACCAATATTCTATTATGTTCGTAAGTATGCAAGTCCTCAGTCCAGAATAAGTGACTGTGATTATGTCGTACCTATTATGTTCATAAGTATGCGAGTCTAATAGTACGACGTTAGAGGAAGTTGATAGTCCGTAGGTGTGAATATTGACATACCCTCAGTCCAGAATAAGTGACTGAGAGTGCGTCTGTGTACGTAGTAGTATATATAAGTATTCAAACAATGGAAGAGATAAATGATCAAAGAGGTAGGGCGTACAAAGAAAGTAATGTGATATGTGATGTATGTGATGGGGTGAGGTGACGGTGGCCATGTAATCCAACAGCCTCACCTCTCAATCTGCTGGTGATCCACCAGCCTGCCTGCCACTATTATAACAATTATTATTGTCTTGATCATTCTGTCTACGATCATGACCTCCACCATTGTTATTGCAACAATTCTGCTCCCTCCTATTGTAGTGATCACTACTATCATCACTACCCTCTGAATCTCTGTCCAGTTCAGCAGTTCAAGCAGCAAATTGTCACCACTGATGATGCCAACTGTGGTTGAGTGTGCTGGACATATATGCAGTACAACGCCGTCTCTAGTGCCTGGCGTATGTAGTTGTGAGGAGTTCTGACAGGGTCCCAGTATGCTTGAGCAGATGTAATAGAACGATGCGCTAGATGATAGCACCTCAGATGCTACCTAGCAAACGGTGAGCGCTATAGTTTAAGCAAAGATAAAGAGTAAAAAAAATGAGTAGCACAGCTTAATGGGCCCGTAGGTGGCACCATAAATGACAAAGACGAGATAGATGAGGCTAGCGCCCAACTTAGTGACAAAGTCAGGTAACGCTAGTGCAATTTGAATGCTAAGTGTAACTGGGTGCTCAAGAGGTTACGATTCATTGTTATGTACATGTGAAGTAGCTAACTTATATACTATGTGCTACTGTGTTTTTCAAGATAAGTCCATCTGTGGCACTACCTCCTAGTGCCTTTCCTCATGGTTCCCTCTAATGGTGACCTGTCAATGGTGACCCATTGCACATGTGTCAGGGGACCCCTCATTTCTTCCTCTTCTTACTCCTTATTTCTTCACTCTCCCTTCATTCATTCTCTTATTTCTTCTGACATTATTTCATTTTACTGTTTCTATTCTTTCAACACTATCTGTTAGTACTACTCTCAGTCCTTGAGATACTCTGGTTCTTTAGCTACCATTCAAACAAGTGTGGGCCCTTCAGCACTGCTTCCAGACTGCTTATATAAGCCGGAGTTTGCCTTTCTGACTTCTAAAGTCCGGAGTTTTCCTGCCTTATTTACACAGTTGTTTGGTTAGTCAATTTTCGAGTTTTTAAGGTTTTGTTGTACTGTACAGTTGTTTCCCATACTTTAGAAGCCCCAGAAGTGTCCAACCTGGCATAGAAAATCCCTAGACTTGTTTTCTTTGGATCTCTCTCTGCCAGGTGAGTAGTTATTATGATATTGTCAGTACATACTCTAATACACTTTGGATCTCCCTCTGCCAGCTGTGTGATTGAGCCACAGCCTCTAGAAATCACCCTTACAACATGGCTGATGGTGACCAATGGCATTATGACCTGCGGCAACCAACGACAACTCTAAATTGACTTAGAAATATAAGAGTCTGCTCACTCTTAATATAACTCGGATTGGCCAGGGTGTTCTGGGGCATGGTCAGAAAATCCTCGACAGATGCCATAAGTGCTAATATCAGTGCTACTCATTGTATCAGTTCCTGACAGGTCCAGATGTCAGATTTAAGTATATCCTGTGCAATTGTTATTGATTCTTTTAGACTTCTGATTGAGGTGCCTTGTCAAATAGCAGCACCTACTGCTGACCCCTTATGGAAGTGATCAGGGTTTGGTTAGAGTCCCCCTCCCACCATTGTGTTAGCACTATACATTCTGAGCCTCCTTGGTCCTTGAAATAAGTGAATGGAGTGTGCTAAAGAACTGGTAACTGGTGATTAGGGTAAATGGATAAGTCCTGCAATAGAACAACAGAGCTAGGGCTGCTCTATACTCAAACTGGTCGCTAGAGTCTCTAGTATGTCAAATGTTGGTTGGCCTATAATGTCTCTTGATGCGCTCAGTCTGAGTAGAAGCCTATCACTGCATATTATTGACTGGCATTACACCTTCACCCCCTTCAAAGGCTATCTCCTGATCATTAATCAACAACTTACCATGATTATGCAAGTCCTAGTTGTGCATCCTCTGGTAATTGACATGTTCATTCCAGTTGTCCACCAGGTGGACATATTGTACTACATATTGTAGTCACATTTGCTCCTCAAGAATGTAGACTTTGTCCACCTCTTCTTTAATAGTGACTTGCTTTTAAGGTGTCTTAACCTCTTGCACAGCAAGTAGTGCCTCTGGCTCTGCTGGAGTCATTGTCATAGTCTCTACTTCAGATAATGTCTGCTGAGGCACTCTGCTGACATTGCATTGACGGTTTGCAGCGTTCTAATGCCTGACATAGTCTTGCTGAGACTCATTGGCCTGACAAGGTGCATTTAGCAATTCCATTGCTTCTGCAATCAATGGCGCTCATCAGTGTACACTCCTTCCACATTCCACTGAATTAGCTAGAGTGACCATTGAGACTGCTGACACTCACACCACTTTGCACTTGAGGTATTCCACCACTTTAAGTTCAAAGATATGCACAAATAGTTTGATATATTCAGTTGAATCTGCATGAGGTACATTGTGGCTCCTAGCAGCCAATAACTGTAGATGCTTTACTATGTAAAGCTGCAGATGCTTTTGCATTGATTCCTTTGCAACCGATGGGTATTGGTCCAGTACCAGCTGTAACTGGATAGACAGGGTCAAATGTGACCTCTTACTTTTCTCATCATCTGAGGACTCCAGTTTGGACTCTAAGTCCAGGACTCTCTTAAGGCCTTTATGCCTCACCTGCAGCTGTTTGCCGACCCCTTCATGCAACTCCTGAGTTCTAGGCACCAACAACGCCTTTCCTGGCTGTACAACATTGTCATCCTCCCTACTGACTATTATAGGTGGTCCTTGCTTCAGTCCATGTGTCATCGACAACAATGGTCCTGGTTCAGTGGCAGTGTCCACCACATACTCCAAATGCTGCTCTGTTGGCACAGTCTAGAATGGAGTGCTATGCACAAAAGCACTGCCTTGCACCATTTCAAAATACTGGGCAAGGTCTGGTTGATCTTTGGACTGGATTGCTGAGCTCTTGGGTAATACCAGGTACATCAGTGAGGGCATTTAGCTCACTAGTAGCAACACTCCTGAGACCATGGATCTCTCCTCTGCTTTACCACCAGGCTGTACAATAGACATCATCTGTGATATGGATAGCTCACCCAGCATTTCAAAGCTTGTGCTAACATTGTAAGGTATCTTTTCATCCTGCTTTGGCAGAGGCTGGTAAGTAGATGCAGGTTGCATCCTGACAGCTTGAGACACAAGTAGGTCACCTGTATCTGAGGCTGGAAAAGAGAGGTCCAGATCAAGAGAGCCAGTCTTAGAAGCACGTTTTTGACATGATGCCAACAGAAATCAAGAGTTGTTGTGATGAGTTGCCTAGTCAGTAACAAGCCTAGAGTCTAAAGCTGATAGCAGAAGATTTAAAAAAATGTAACTGTTGGTTACAAGCTAGAACAGTCTTGTGTAGATCACACAGTGCTAAATCAGACCGCAATATTGGATTTGACTAGTACTTAGAGTGAATACAAGATGTTGTCTTATACAATACTCTAAATAGTACCAACAAATAGTGTTAAAACAGTAAAATAAGATAATGTCAGAAAAAATAAGAGAATGAATGAAAGAAGAGTGAAGAGATAAGGAGTGAAGAAAGGAAGAAATGAGGAGTCCTCTGACAGACAGAGCATTTGGATACAGGGACACCACTTTAGTGGCATGCATGGCTATTGAAGACAAGTTGACTGGTTTGAGGATGTGAGTGGAGCATATTAAGAATTGAGGATTGGACAATGCAGCACCTGGGGCATTGGAGATAGAGGAGGTATGGCAGGCATTACAGCAAGTGGAGGCAGCACGGCCATGAATTTTATGGAGGAGGAACTGGCTGTTGAACATGTTGGCATCAACCCAGGAAAATGTTATGTGTAATTGACTCTATGTCTCATACTATATACCTAATACATCTTCATGTCCAGAAGGGATGTGCAAGTACCAACTGTTGTTGGACAGGAGTTTCTTGGCACTTGCCCTCATCCAGCAAGGGCTGCTCCAGCATATCCCATCAGAGCTTATACAAGGAATCAATCAGTTGGGAGGTCTGTTGGCAGCATACTGATGCAGGAACATAGTAATACCAGAAACTTGGATAGAAGTAGCAGCAGATGCTGGCCAGCCCATGCTGATGCAGGATCAAATAATTATGATGGTGGTATTGACTTTAGAAGAAGCAATGATAACAGCAAAGGCAGGTGAAGTGGCAGTTATAGCAGCAATGATGGGTGGAGTGACAGTGGCAACAGCGGCAATAAGTGAAGTGGCAGTGGCAGCAACAACAACCATAAAAGAAACAGAGGAGGCATCTGAGGCTGGAAGGAGGCCCATATTGTAATTTCTTGGTCACAAGCTTAAAATTTGTACATTGTATATGTTGTACTGTATATAGTCAAACTTTGTAGATAGTGTACTACAATTGAACGAACAGACTATATATCAGGATATTGTGATACCAATAATTTTTCATTGTGGATGATATAAGTGATCAGATGACTTATCTGTAACTGTACAGATGAATAAATGTATCACATGACAGTAAAAAGCAAAAATATTATTTCCATGTGTATCTAGTCTACTGCTTACTAAGTAACTATACAAATAAATAGTAGTATCACATAACAGTAAAAAGCAAAGACATTATTCCCATATTTACACAAAGAAAGTAATGGCAACAAGAACAAAGTCACATAATGGCAAAAATCAAAAGACATTTTTCCCATATATAGTCCGCTGCACAGAAAAACCTCAATCTATTCACCTATAGCTACCACCTATCTTGCCTAATTAGACGAGTCATTTGATCCATATGTCATGCCTAATTGGAGGTGATTCATCTTATTCTCCCTTCCTGCAATAATACACTTGTTATTCCATGACTTGTTTTTGAGTATGCTCGTCGGTTATAGCCGGCCATTGCCGATGCCATCAGGCATGTTCCCCACAACCACCGGCAACATCATCTCGTTGGGTATTGATTATACATGTTCGGAGATTACGTCGGCTGTTGATCCCCACCCCCCGCTCATTGTTGGACACGATGAGCTCACATTTATACGCAAAATCCATCGGAAAATCTCGGAAAAATGGGAACTGGTAATATATAATATATATAACATGATCATAATATAGTACAGATAATATAAGCACAGAGAAGGCCTCAATCAAACATCTGATGAAACCTGAATCAACTTATGTATCTGTTCAGCCAGCACAGCATCATCATCGTCGTCACCGTCGTCATCGTAATTGTCGTTGTTGTCATCATTGTCATTGTCGCCATTGTTGTCATTGTTGCTACCATCATTGCCCTTAGCCTCATCTACCTTCATGTCCTCTTCACTTCTTATATGAGGCTCAACTCGGATGCCGGGGACAAGAGACCCTGAGAAGCCAGGATGAGATGCTAGTTTCTGAAGGCACTGCATATGAAGGATGTTGAATTGATGTAGACGTCGCCGCTGCAAGACAATCTGATGGGCAATAGTGCTGTCCTTTGTCGCAATTGTTTTCTCTTGCTCTTGCAAATAAGCCTCTTCATCCTGCATATACGTTACAAGTCATCAAATTTCCACGTTCAATCGGTCAATTTCCTCCCTCGCACGCTGGATTTTATAATACTCATCCATCATGATTCGAGCAGCAGGTGCCACCCAAGGACGTTCACGCACATCTTCACGTGTGTCTGATAACAGATCAAAGTTAGCAAGAAATGCATATTCAACTACAAGGTCCCATGAAAGCTCAGGGCGTGGTGGGGAAAGTGCGTGAGCAGCCAAGTTGTACTTGTCAAGTGCATTTTGCACAGCCTGCGATCTTGCCTTGAGGGCCTTGCCAATGTGTTTACGCAACTTATACCCTGTTCATCACCAATGTCGGTCTCATAATTTGAATCATAAAATGTTTGGACACACCCATTTGAGACATATTCATTTTCGATAACTCAAACATCCTTGAAACCACTAATTCCTCCAAATGATCAAGACATCGCTGATAGCGACACTTAGCCGCCATCTCTGCTGCTACCCTCCACTCAGGGTTTGCTCGTGTCCATCGTGTTGTGACACCAAGTTTTATTTCGAGGCTCTGTACAACTTTGAGGTCTTTCTCGTAGATTTCCAGAGCATGGCGGCGCTCTGTCTTGATTGACTGTGTATAGTCCCGTGCATTGTGATTTTCAGGGGTGATCACAAGCCATTTTACTTGTGCATTGTCCAATGCTTTCCTGAATCAGATGTTAGAGCTGCTCATGATAGAAGGAAGATGTGACAAACTGGCTTGCCTCAAGATTCACTAGCTTTTGGTAGTATTCTATTTGTAATGTCTCTTGTAATGGCTTCTGAGATAGTCCTTGAAGATATGCCTTTTCTTCCACCAGCCATTGCTTAAATGTGTCAAAACCCACCAAGCCCTGATCCCTCATCTGCTTCTCCAATGCAGGCAAGCCGTTAATTAATCGAATCGCCTGGTAGTAGTTATTGATGAGGAAAGTGCCTATGAAACAATATCCATATGCTTGATGTATTCCTGAATACTCTGCTTGCGATGGAAAATCCCTGCATATCGTACAGACAAGGCCAAGGCATTGGACTTTGAGAAAAAGCGTTCACACCCCTCAAGATCTTCAAGGCCCAGCCCTTTGACATACTTTGCAAGGAATGAAAGCTGGCATCGTTGATTATGAGCATGCCCATGAAAGCTGCCCACGAGTGACCTATATTGGAGTTCATGAGCGCATGGTCCAAGGGAGCTGTTGGCCACCGTTGTGCTAAACTTGCAGCCAATGTCATAATCAACACCGATACGAATGCCGAACACATCTAAAAGTTTGTCGACTACTGCCAAGGGATATTTGGCACTTTTGGCAAGGTGTCAGATAAGGATACAGTGAATAAATGAGAATAGATACACACAGCTCACCGCTCTGAACCATGTCAGCAATTAATAAAACAAAACCATATCGACAGAGGGCGAGGAAGACCCCAGTCTCATCGAATATCCCCCACATACGTGCAGTCAACTCATCAATCATGTTCTTCCACCGTTCTCCACAAGAGTTGGACTCTGAGCCCTCTGCACCATCTTCCTATGCCAATAGTTAGTATGAATGAATCAAAGAAAATTAATAACTCACGGAATCTTTTCCGATTGGCAACATCTCTTGAAGCACACCTTTTGCCCATTTATCTACCGTTTCTCGACTGAGATAATAGTCACCATCTACTTTACGTCCATCCCACAGCTCCTTTGTTAACCCCGGTGTCAACTCTCCATTTTCATCTTCTATTGCTGCCTCACGACGGATCACATGCTTGAGAGAATCGTCGCCATCCATAGTCACCAGCATTTCAAAGATCATTTCCTTCTCTCCTTCCAGCTTGTAGGTACAAGGAGGGCATGCATGACAAAGCCTCCACTTTGGTGTGTTGCGTTTGAGGGCAGCCTGTACACGCTTCTCAGTTTCAGCATGTATAGAAAGGTAGACATCGTATGCGATAGAGAATTGTCTGCTGAGATACGGCTTAAAAGGTATGCCATGTAAGTCACACAGGCTTTTAACAAAGGGCTGGATTGCAAGGCGGGGGCATCGTAAGTGTGTAGTGCAGAAGAGTTCAACGGCATGTATAGAGAATGCGATGTTTGGATGATATGGTGCTGAAGCAATAAGGCCGCGTTCGATTAATGAGGCAGCTATAGTTTGACCTCCCTTAAGCATAGGCACGTCAAAAAAATAAGTCTCTTGGCTCAACATTAGCCAACGTTGCAATACAAGGTGATTATATGACTCACCAAAAAGATCAACGATTTTAATGCTCTTTGTCTCCTGGACTACTGCATCTTGACTCAAGGGAGCAGCAAGTCCCTTCCCTGACACACCCCACAGCTCGGTCCACTTCAGATATGCATTGACCATTTCATTTAGTTGCGTTGCAAAACCAAGGTTCCAGCGAACAATTGCATCCCGACGGGCACAATATTCTCTTCGTTTTCTTCGTGACCAAAGCTTCTCTTCTAGCAGCTCCTGAAACTCACCACCGGCATGGCTCAGGTTGATTTCATCTTGGCCATCAAAGACTGCCGAGTGTACAGGCCTCATTTTGCATGGATTGCATGAGTTCAAGCTTCCGAGTCTTATATGTTGACCAAATCTGATTCATCGATAGGTTCAATTCTCAACAATAAGAGCATAAAGATGAATTATCAAAATTACAATACAGCAATTGTGGAGAAGTACCATATCCATCTGGTAGGCTGGCCTTTAAGAATACCGTTTGGTAGCCCTTCAAATATTTCGACAGTGGACGATATTCGGCTCCTGCGTTCAGTACTCAAGGGCACCAATTGTAGATGGGAATATCTCACAGCGGAGGAACGAATGGCACACGATCAGAAACTTGTCAATGCGCGCAGCCAGGGAGTGGTAGTTGGGAAGAAGAGAAAGGAACGGTCTTATAAGGGCAGGCCCAGGACAAAGGGAGAAAAAACACAGGCCAAAAAGAGGAAAACTTCTCAGCTGCCGCCGGGCACTACGTACAAAAGTGTGGAATTTATTGATGATGAAGACGTGATGGACAGTGAGGGAAATGACTAGATATGTTTCATTTTAGAATACAAGAACCTTTTATTTTCTCAGGTTCCAGTAACAATAAGTGTTCTGTAATGTGGAAAATGCACTCACAAGGGAAATGAGTAATGTATCTCATTTTTCTGAGATTTTCCGAGGGATTTTGTGCATAAATGTGAGCTCATCGTGTCCAACGATGAGCGGGGGGCGGGAATCAACAGCCGACGTGATCTACAAACATGTATGATCAATATCCGATGAGATGATGTTGCCGGTGGTCATGGGAAACGTGCCTGATGGCATCGGCAATGGCCAGCTATAACCGATGAGCATACTCAAAAACAAGTCATGGAATAACAAGTGTATTATTGCAGGAAGGGAGAATAAGATAAATCACCTCCAATTAGGCATGACATATGGATCAAATGACTCGTCTAATTAGGCAAGATAGGTGGTAGCTATAGATGAATCTATTCTAGATCTTGAAATACAACCTCTGATTATAGTACTCCAAATATGCTGCATTGCAAAACACTATTTGTAGTCTTATATATTTAGCTACTAGAATGCATGGTAAGATTTTTGAAAGCATAGTGGCAAAGAGAATAAGCTACCTGGTAGAAAGAGAGGACCTTGTCCCACCAACGCAATTTGATGAAAGACCTTGCAATTCTACTGATGATGCACTATTGACACATATAGAAGATATACAGGCAGCAAGAAACCATGACAAAGTCACTATGATACTCACTTTCAACATATTGGAATTCTTCAATAATGTCAATCATATGAGGCTACTACAAAAAATAAGGAGAAAAGACATACTACTGCCATTGGTCAAGTAGATGGTATTCTTTCTAAAAGACAGACAAGTGGCAGTTTGCCTTGATAGTATAAAAAATGATATCAAGCTGGTTAAAAACAGTATACTCCAAGGCTTCCTGATCTCACTAATCCTGTCAATAATATATGGAAGTGAGATAATGGAGCTCATAGAAAAAAGGCAAAGGAGCAAAACAAGATCATTTGAATCAAATCTATATATTTAAGCATATAGGTTATATTGTTCAAACAACCCCTTGCAAAATCAGAACAGTTTATGTGAATTTGGATGACATGAGGTTATATAATCTTCAAAAATTATTGGCGACTGTACATTCAAATGCTGACATAATATATGTTAGACATGCTTATACTGAATATAATTTATCTTTATTAACTATAGCTAAGTAAGAACTAAGTAGTCCATAAAGACGATCTTTGTATATTTATCAAGTGAACAAAGATGCATGTTATAGAAATGTTTAGTGGGACAACCAGTTTACTTATTTATTTTATTGTTGTTTAACCAGTAAAAAGCTGGTT
>QGOA01001487.1:0-36170 GCA_003313075.1 Termitomyces sp. MG16
GGTACCGCGGGGTACATCGTCGCGTTTGGGGAGATGGTGTATAGAGCTTGGGATGCGGTGCTTAGGCTTAGAAAGGAGGGGCTCGATGTCGGGTTGGTAAATAAACCGAGCTTGAATATGGTTGATGAGGAGGTGCGGTTTGATGTCGTCTTTTGTTCCTTCTTCTTCGTGTTGGCTGAGGTGAGTGGGGATTTTCGTAGACGATGCAGAAGGTTGGGAAGACAGGGTTTGTGCTTGTCGTTGAGTCGTTCAATCAAAAGACTGGTGTAGGTTGTTCCTTAGTGTCATTCGTGGGTGAACACTGACGCGACTCGTAGCTCGGGTCTAAATTCGGTACATGGCTCCTCGAACGCCGCCTTACGCCTAAATACGGGTACATGGGCAGCACGCGCGAGGGTACGTGCACCTTGTCTCTTCTCAAGTAGCTCGACGTTGACGCTGACGTGCGTATCCACTCTAGGATGCGGAGGCTTGTGGGAGCAGATACCTTATCAGGGTCTTGATCCAGAGTGTACGTCGCCTCTTGTTCTGTTCCATATCTATCTCTATGCACAGTGCTCATTTTTTGTTTTTGGAAAATGCAGCGATCATGGCGAGGGTTAAGCAGCTTATGGCTTATCAGGGTACTTTTTATTCTCGTACTGGTTGAACTTTTTTAGGGTTTTTTTCTGAAGCGTTTGTGTTACTAAGGTTGAATGCGTTGTTTGTGCGCATCAAGCGAGGCGCGTGTGAGTGGTGGTGTGGCTTTGAGTTGAGGTTGGGAGGGGGTGGATTCTTGGAATGAGACGAGGAAGGGAGGTGTTGTGTCGAAGGGAAGGACTTTGTGGGTAGTTTGTGTATTAGTAGATGTTTTGTTAGTCAAGATGTGTGCATGTACTGTTGAATTGTCGTTGATTCCATTCTGTGACTTCGTTGTCCCGACTAAAATTCAGCCTCTATCTTTCTAGAATAACCTACTGTCTGCTTTTACAATTGTCTAGCTAGCTTACACCCATTGCAGTTTCCTCACCTGTAAAATGTTACAACCTGAACATAAATACACAGGAGTAAGTAATGTGTACGTCAGTCTTCGTATACATAACTGACTTCAACCTACCTAAATACACACAAGTAACGTGTACTGGTAAGGTAAGCATAAGTATCGTGTGCAGCGTAGGTATATCAATAACTCACCCTCAGTCTTCGTATACTTGACTGAGGGTATGTGTGCCATACGAGTAGGTATACATATATTCATAAAGTCTGTTAAGGGTTGGGTGTAATCAATAAAGTAATGTATTGACCCTTGGTCGTTACATCTTGGCACTTACGGTGGTCACCCCATTGGCATCCAACACTCCTCCTCACTGTAAGTGACAATAAGTTGGCTTCTTGTGCGGAACATGGCTCAGGCTAGTCCCAGTATCCCTTGAAGTCCAAGAAAACCATGGTAAGGAAAGGGCTTTGTAAACAAAATCCATTATATTGTCTTTCGTGTTGATATAGCATATGACAAGCTCTTTCAACACCACTCATTCTCATAGGAAGTGGTTCCGAGATCTAGAATAGATCGAGGTTTTTCTGTGTAGTGGACTCCGTGTGGGAAAACTAGCTTCAATTTTTGCCATTATGTGATTCTGTTTGTTGTTGTTGTTCTTAGTTCTGCTTGGTAAGCCCGGGAATAATATCACTATCACCACCATCAACATCACCCCCTAAACACTTCATAAACACCACAATCTTGCTTTACCTATAGTTGCATGAATATACAAGTTTAAGCAATTACTGTTTCGTAAATGTTTTCATGTAACTATAATGAAAGTAAAAATATAGAATTGCAATAATGCTCCAATATCAATCATCATCTACATACGGTGTCCTTTGTTGGGAGTAACCGACCCTACAATAAAATAGGGGTGACTGGGAATCCTCTTTGTGCTAGTATACTAATTCCCTGATTCGCAGTAGCTGAGATGATGATACAACACAGGCTGAACAAAGAAAGCAATGAGAATCTAACCCCCCCNCCCCCCCCCCCCCAAAGGCTAACGGCAATCCAAATAGGACATGACTGGTCTGAGAAGCTCAACATACATGGGCACAATCAGCTCCAATGATCTCCAGTATTGTAGGAAGGAATCCAAAGTCCATCTTCTAAGCGATTTCACCACATCAGGAGGAATACCTTGCAGCAGAAACATTGTAGTACCCCCAATGCAAAAGCAATGACCTGTTATCTGAGGTGACTTGACAACACCAAGAATCAAATTGAATTTTCTGAGCAACTTCTGCAAGGTAAGACTGGAATATTGACCTGTAGAGATACAAAATGCTGCCACTGTATCTTGAAGAGTACACTTATTAACATGAGCATAATTCTCTAATGCACTGATAGGATTGAGTTTACCCCTCTGGCAAGAAACAAGAATGGTCTCTCCCTTGGTACCATCTCTTTTGGTTCTAGACAAATGAAAAGTTCTAGTACTAGTCACATTAGGATTTCTAAAATGTTTCCAAGTAGGTGTCAGTGAACTGTCAAAGTTTTTCTCCATCTTAGGACATATCTCTCTCATGTAAATCTGTGCCCAGAAAGAAGTGGTTGCTATAGCCCAAATACATGCATCTTTAGAATCAGAAAGGTTAAGACTATCATGGACAATGGTCAACATTTGTGCTGATACAGGGAGCTGTATCTTTTTGATTGATTTGGCTAGCCAGAGCTTCTCTGTACCTTTAAGAGTATATTTCAATCTTGACACTCCCAACCATGGCAAGCTGTTTTGTATATGCCATGCTTTCAGAGCAGAAATTTTTGCAGATGTAGTCTCTCCTGCTCTAGAACCTGCCATAAATGCTGCAAAAGCGCAAAGTAAATCTTTCAAAGTTGATTCTGTAGTTGAAGGTGGGACACCTTGCACATGACAGAAGGAAAAGAATTCCTTGATGTATGCATTGTATTTACTCAATGTTGATGCTAACCAAGCATGATTGATTACAAAGTTGACATAAAGTTTGTCATTCCTCACCCAGGTTGAGATATTGCTATTGTTATAAATAACAGGTGCATAGATTTGAGGCTCAGTCATTGTCTGATTTATAGGCATTTGAGGCTCAGTTGTTGTCTGATTCATAGAGATGCTAGGTCTGGACAGCCTCACAACATTGCATGAGAGGTCATAATGTTTGAGCCAAACAAGATATTCATCGACATTTGACAGATAAGATGTTTTGCATTTTGCAAAGACAAATACTCTGCTACTCAGCATTGTAATATCAATAGGGAGAGTTGAAGAAAGGACAACCTTAGACACCACTCTTTCATTTCTAAAAGCACTCTTATAGTTACATTACTGAAACCCCCCTATAGTTACAACAAATACAATCTGTTTCATTTTCAGACGTCTATACACAATACAAAGCAAAGTTTTGATGGAGGATTTGTATACTAAACTGCAACAAAACTAGTGAATAGCGACAAAAACTATACAATAATCACAAGCAAAGCTTTCTTTTATGAGGAAGAAACAAATATCAAACTGTTAACTTGTTATGTCGAACTGCATGCCATATGTAATCTTTCAAATAGGTTGGGAGCGCAGGTGGAAAAGGTAGAAGTTTTGATTTGGGAGGAAAGGAACCTTTCAAAGGTCTATTAGCCAAATTTGAATTCAATAGGACCCACTTGATGGTAAGCTAAATGCTATGGCTCTGAAAGGAATTGACTACATGTCGCAGTATGAAATTTTGTTGGACACTCCTGGAGTAACCCATAGTAAGAGCACTAACAACACCTGCATTGTCAGAACAAAGAACAATATGACAATCTGTGAACCCTGCATTCACCAAAGTTCAAACAGCCATATCTACTACAACCATTTTTGCCCAACCTATATCCCTGCTGTCATTTTTCCATCCATCTTTAAGCTGCCATGCTAGCCATTTGTCATCTAAAACCAACCCAATACCCCATGACATTGAGGCATTAACAAATAATCATATGTCAAGAGGATCAGGGGGCTGAATGATCTTTATTCCACACCAATCTAACCCCAACATTGATTTCCACCATTCTATATTCACCAAAACTCCTCTACCTGGATAACGTCTGATAAACCAACTGCCATCCAAAGGGAAGCCTGCACAAAAGGCATATAATAATGGAAGATGTGAATGCCCTGTAGGTATCACAAGACAAACATGGTTCAGGGTACCTATCAAGGATTTCATATTCTTCAAAGTCATGGATTGGTATTCTGACCAGCCTTCTAATTTTGCTAAATATTTTTCTTTTTTATTTGTCAGCAATGAAACTGTTTTATGCATGAGAGACCAGTCAAAGCCTATATATCTGAAACAATCAGCAAATGGGGTGTGCTTGTCTGAGGTCCAAGGCCATCCCAGATACTCCACAGTAGACCATATAAATGACTTGTTATAGGCATATGAGCAAGGAGAAGTGCCTGGAAATGGGTAACAAAAGAAAACAAAGTTGTCCACCTATTTTAAAACTGCATCTATCCTCTGATGAAGAAATATTTGTACAATTGCATCTGCTACCAAACTGAATATGTTGGGAGAGCAGGATGCTCCAAAGTTTAGTCAAATATTGTAATGTATTAAGTAAGCCATTTACAGAAATAGCCAATAAAGGCCAGTCTCTAGGGCAAGTTGGTATAATTCTGAATGCAGATTTGACATCAAAGACAGCTGTCTGAGTTGATGGTGGTGCATCTGCAATGAGCGGCCAACAATCAGCAAAGGTGCCCCAGTCACATTGAAAGGCTGAAGAATCAATCATCACATTTATGAACATACAATTAAAGTCATTGTGAGAGAATGACAGATCTAGAGTTACATATTGTTTGCCTCCTGCACTTGATATTACATTTAAAGGTGCAGTGCAAAAGGGGCCAAACAGTCATTCAGCATCTGTAGGAAGAATCTCAGGAGAAACATGCCTGAGCTTGATCTTTGTAGAATATTTTGTGATAATAAAGTCATGAGCCTCTTGAGAATTATAATGATTTGTAGGAGAAACGGTCCTTTCCAATTTATAAGAGTCCAATCCAGTGCTAAAACCATTGCTAAGGCCTTTTGGCACCTCAGCAAACCTGTCAAAGACGCTAGCCTGACATAGAGCAGTTTCTTACTTGTCTACAAGAAATGAAAAAATGTCTTCAAGATGCACAGGCCTGTGCTCCATGAGAAGTTAATCTACAAAGTGAGCAGACATGCACATAAGTGCATGTAGTTTCTCTGTTACAAGCAGAAAAGCTGTTGAAGCCATAACAGACTGATTCACCTTTTGATGTCTTCTAGATTCTTCCATCCCTATGGAGAAACTGAGGCTCCTTTTAACAAGTAGGAAGCTTGTGATCAAGAAATCTACAGGAAATGCACCAAGCCCATTTAACAGGTTGAGAGGTAGTTGTAGAGGTGTTTGGAAAGGAAGTTGTAGAATCTTGTCCCTTGTTCTTTGGCAGAAAGGATTCCATCATCGCAATTTTATTATCCAAGCAAGCAACTCTTGCAGTATGCTGTTGATTGAGGCACTTCTGCCACACATGAGCATGGAAATTGTTCATGCAGAAGGTATGGGAATCAAGAATAAAGAGAGATTACAGGCAACAGTTATAATCAAAAACTACTTCAAATTGCACCTTCACATTGGACAAAGTCTTCAAGTAGTTGAAATGACGTTCAAAAGACTCCACAATTTCAAGTGCAATTGGACCACCAGCTCTCTGATCTTCTTCTGCACACAAATGTTTCTGCATAGCAGTGCCCAGGTTGGCACCAGCACTAACCCAATTATCGAATAACAATTTACTTTTCTTTGAGATGTCAAAGGTTGCATTGAGTAGTCAAAGTTTCCTGTTAGAAATAACGAATGCAGACTCAGGGGCAGGTGGCTCTCTAGCAGCATGCCAACAAGCATTGTCCATCATCAGATCCAATAGTATATATTTGAGCATACCTGCTTCTAGTGCCACCTTCCAGTGCCTGCTTGACCTTATATAGGAACATCTTATCTGCCAAAGACAGTTGGCACCCCACCATAGAAGGCCTACCATGCATTGTATAAATTGAACATGACACTTGATCATCAACCTCATCTCCTAAGAAAATTCCTGGTGCTCTGCCTCCAACCAAGAAAAGGTTGAAGGAATCGGATCAGAGCCAATAGAAATGCGAGTACCCTGATGGCTTGAGGGGTGAATTTCCCTCATCAAAGCTACTGGAGCAGAATCTGCTCTGAGAAAAGGATGTGACTGTGCAGGAGACACAGCTTCAAAGCCTTGATCTTGAATAGCCTAAAGATGAGTTTGCAATGCTACTAGGAGTAAGCTTCTTGCCAATAAGAAGAGAGTATGTTGAACATAAGGAAGAGTGAGGATCATATATAATAAGAACAAACAATAGTCAAAATAGATATATGCAAGAATACATATGAGAAAACAAAATAGAATGATTTATAAATGTAATGATTGTAGGCATAATAATCTCTAAGCACAATAAGTCCAATAGTGTACAAGGCATAATAAACCGTGGAACAGTAGGCCAAAAAGAAGGCATAATAAGCCATGGCATAATAAGCTGAAAAGCAAGAGATAAGCCATAATAGGCTGAATATACATCCCAGCAGATATCAAAACATAAATGGTGATTGAAGACATTAAAGGAGGCTAGCAAGCAGGAAAGCTCTTATCATGTCAGGAAACATTATGCCCATACATTCTCAGGAAACTCTGCAACTGAGCTTCTGTTATCAGTCAGTGGGTTTTAAATCCAAAGGAGTGCCAGTCCTCTGACAAGATAAATTTTTGTTTTCTGGACCCCTCCATTGTGCAGATGGTGTAGCGTACTCTAATGTTCTGCCCAAAAGAGGTATCAGTCAAGAGAGATGGTTATGGACTGGAGGTATGCCCAGAGCTTTGGACATGGCTACAGCCTGAAAAACTGACATGGCATTGCACACAAATGCATCTACCACAGATGGAGTCAAGGGTAGATCATATCTAAATTTATTTCGAACTGTTAATTGGAATGAGCACATGAATTATCAAAGAATGCACAATCAGGACTGGCATGATCATAACAAGTTGTTAATTGACAACCAGGAGATAGTTTTTGAAGAGCGTGAAGGTGTGATGCCTGTCAATGAGATGTGGCAACAATTTGCTGCTTGAACTGCTGAATTAGACAGGAATTCAGAGAGTAGTGATGGTAGTAGTAACTACTACAATGGGAGAGAGCAGAATCATCATAGTAATGATGGTGGAGGTCATGATTGTAGACAGAATGATTGAGACAATAATAATTGTTGTAATGGTGGTAGATGGTCTGGTGTACCACCAGCAGATCAGGAGGTGAGGCAACAGCCTATACCATGACTGGAAAGAACAGCCAACAAACATCTGTTTTGCAGCCCCTGGGCATTTCAATGCCCACCTCCTATGACCTGCATGAAAATACATCAGGGTAGGGCATCACAACAGTACATGTCATACATTATATGGAAGCTCGCTTTGTGCCATACCATATGTGTCTAGTGGAGTCTGCTATACTAGAGCAGAGCAGTGCCCACAGTGCCATAGAATACAGAGCTGCGGACATGTTACAATGTGCTGTATGACATGGTCTAGTAGATTGATAAAAGGTAGGCATACACATGTGCATGCAGGCCTGACAGATGCCAGCGGGCATCAGTCCACGAGTAAAAACCTCCATTGGCGGACGTTATGACATGAATAAACCTTCCTCGAGGTTCCCCACTTCCCTCCTCTCTCTCTTCCTCCCTACAATAACTCGAGGCTGCATGCCTTCTCTTTTCTCCTTTTTCTACCTCCAATGCCAGTGTATATCTACAAAAGGGCCCTGCAGACCTATGCAAGCCTATGCAAGCCAACAGCAAACATCCATGCAGACATATGTTGATGGACTCAAACCTACATGGGCCCATGCAGGCCTGCACAGGGCACCAGCAAACATTTGCAGAGGCCTATGCAGGTCCATGGGAACTAGTTGGACCAAAGAAAAAGGTACAACTTCATCCCTGTCATATGCCTGTGGAGGGGAATCAAACCTCCAGCCTTAGAAAAGCCTCCAGCAACAGAATGCACTGACAATTTAACTGTTGCACCACAGGTCCATTACTAACTAATAGATTCAAAGGTTGGATAACACAATGAACAGCCACCCACCTATGTCCCTGCAGGTCTCCGTATGGATATTTTGAGGTAGAAGAGGGATGGCATATCTCCCAAAGAGTTTTTGTGGCTTGAAAAGAATGTTGGCATCATCTGCTATCAGCTGGTATCTATCGGAGTTCATCGGCAGCCATTGGGACCTGCTAGCATCCATCAGCATCTGTCAGCATCTGTCAGCATCTGCTGGATATCTGCTGGTATCCACTGGTATCTGTTGGCATTCACAGGAATCTGTCAGCAACCTCTGGCATTGTCCAGCATCAGGGCAGGAGAGAAGAAAAGGGAATGTGTGGGCATCCACTGCATGAGGTGGCATCTTGGAGAGCATGGAGGGTGGCAGAAGAGAGATGGAGGTGAGGAGAAAGAGAGGGAAGGGAGAAAAGGAGGAGCATGGGTGTCTGCTGGTATGCCAGCAGACATAGCAGACATTGGATGTCAGGTCAGGAGGGAGGAGGGAAGCGGGGTGCATGTGGTGGATAGGGGTGGCGTGTAAGGTAGTGTGGGGAGTGGAGAGGATGGCACTGCAGAGAAAGAGGCAGAAGGGCAGAAGAGGATGTATGAGTGTCTGCTGTCTGCTGGCATGCCAGCAAATAGTAGCTGACGTCAGCGGTGCAACCAGTTCCACTGGTTCAGTGGAATATTTGTGTATTGATATTCAATATTGTATACAGTGGCAGGTTCTACTCTTTGTACTCCACCTTAATGGCATCTAATGGTGTGTTTTTATACAGGTCCATTTTTGCTTTTTATGTATACTGTACTGACTGGTCCTGTGTAAAAATGACAAATAATAGGGCCTGTAAGCCCTTGTAAAATATCCCTTCATCTGCTTGCTAGCATCATTAAGTTGATTCTTTCAAAACTCTAGAAATTACTGAAGAAAGATAGGATGGAGGAGCTTGCACATGTGTTTATTGCAGTGCACATGACAAGTGATGATACACCAGGGCTGGCTATCTTTTTCACAAAGACCAGCCCAAAGATAGCCAGCCTCAGTATATCATCAACTTGGCACATGCACTGGAAGAAACACATGTGCAAATTGGTCCCAGCCTATCTCTCTGCAGAAATCTCTGGAGTTTTGAACAGATCAAACTAATGATGCCAGTGGATGTCAGCGGCCTGCCGCTATTATATAATGTGCACTAGCAGGAGTCAAACCCACCTCTTGTGTCAGGTTCTGCTGATGATGGGGGCCTCCAGAAGCAAGCGGGTCCTTACTAGGTGGACTCAAAGTCTACAGAGCGTCTCCAGATAACAGAGGATGAGTTCTGGAGTTTTGGTGGAGATGCAAAGATGCTCCGGGAGTACACAGAGCCCCAAAGTTTGTAGAGTAGGGTGGAGCAGGATCTTGGGCTAAGTCTGGAATACAGGGACGGAAAAGGCAGAGCCTGTTAGGGCAGATGTAAGGGCAACCTCTAGAGGCTGTGGCTCAGTCACATAGCTAGCAGAGGGAGATCCAAAGTGTATTAGAGTATGTACTGACAATATCATAATAACTACTCACCTGGCAGAGGGAGATCCAAAGAGAACAAGTCTAGGGATTCCCTATGCCAGGTTGGATGCTTCTGGGGCCTCTGAAGCATGAGAAACAACTGTACATTACAACAAAACCTTAAAAACTCGAAAATTGACTAACCAAACAACTGTGCAAACAAGGCAGAAAAACTCTGGACTTTAGAAGTCAGAAAGGCAAACTCTGGCTTATATAAGTGGTCTGGAAGCGGTGCTGAAGAGCCCACACTTGTCTGGATGGTAGCTAAAGACCAGAGCATCTCAAGGGCTGAGAGTAGTACTAACAGATAGTGTTGAAAGAATAGAAACAGTAAAATAAAATAATGTCAGAAGAAATAAGAGAATGAATGAAGGGAGAGTGAAGAAATAAGGAGTGAGAAAAGGAAGAAATGAGGAGTCCCCTGACAGCAGAGGATATTGGGAGGTGATTGGAGGGGGAGACTAAGACCAGTAGACTGAGACTGGAACTGGGAGACTAAGAGAAGATCAAAGTGAGACTTATAGAGCTGAGAAACCTTGAGAGAGTAAGGAGATAGATTGAGTAGATAGTACAAGACAGACAAGAGAGTATAGAGACAGGAGTTATAGCAATATCAAGACTATCTTAACAATTTACTGGCTACCAACTATATACCTGCAGCAGCTAAGGTTTGTGGCGTTCAGGTAAGTTCCAGGGTTGGGCTCTATGTGATTGATCCTGTATGCTGCAAGTCCTGTGCAGCGTATTGTCCAGGTGCAGGTGTGGCACCGGAGGATCAGTCAGGGCCCATGGGCAGCTATAGGAAGAGGTTGGTCAGGGCCTGTGGATGAGCATAGGGTTGAAGGCTGGAGGTGATTAGTGGGGCCCAGAGCTTGTGGGTGGCACCGGTGCTGGTTGCCTGGCTAGAGGATGAGGTGGGGTGTTGGGGCCTATGCGGTGTGTAGTTGGAGTTTGCAAGGTATGCCAGGGTAACGGGTTGTGACATTACTCCCCCCTAGCACTGAGACCCTTGAAGTGTCGGTGGCTGTGAAATTCTTTGTGGGAGCCAAAGTCCAAAGCATGATGCCATCAATCTGAGAGGTTGAAAAGGAAAAAAAAAATTTTGTCGTTCTTCCTATTTGTCATATCATGCCCTGTTACACTTCTCCATTCTTCTAACTCTCCCCTTGCTGGAGACAATTCTTTGGCCTCCTGGGAGGATTACAACAGGCACTGGGTGGAGTACAATTGGTGGCAGGATAGTCAGTGAATCAAAAAGCTTATCTATGGATGTCCCATTCTCAATGCTAGCCCCCACTTATACTTTTTTCAGAGTCCTAAACCCGGCCTTCGACCTTGTTGCTGTGGAACCCCAGGGCCAGGCCTTTGTCTCAGCAGACTTCTGGAGCTAGGCCTTTGTCTCAGCCTCTGCTGGTAGGAGTGCCTTCTGACCCATCTCCCCTTCCTGGGCCCTCCCAGACATCTGTTGCACCCTCCCCGTTCTGTCTATTGGCCTCACGTCTTGATTGCCCTTCCCTGGGCATGGGCCAGATCTGGCCTGTCCCCATGGTGCAGCGCATCCCCTAGGATTAGGTGACACTGGAGCAATTTTTGGTGGCACAGGAGCATTACCAAGGTCCCTCTGCACAGTCCTGGTGCAAGGCCACCAGTCCCATGAGTGTTTGCTCCCCTGTATCAGAGATACTGACAATGTTTGAGTAGTGCATAGTGTGTGCCTGTCAATATGGCCTGACCATAGACATTCCTTGGTCTCCTGAATGCTTTGTGTGCAGGGTGGTCCTCAATGTCCAGGACTCTATAGGATTCCCTTCCTAGGGCCCTTGCCTTCCATGTCATCATTGTCAACTCTTCCATCCACCATTGTTTCATCCTTTTTGACTCTCTCCTTACTGGGATCACTTCTTCTACCATCCATTTTAGTGCCTCTGTGACCGCATTTAGCCTCTCCTTGACTTCTTCCTCATGATCCTGTCCTTCCTCACCCCATCCAGCCTGCACCCCAACTCTTCCTCAAATGCCTCCCAGTCCATGTAAAAATGACCTCTAGAGGCTGTGGCTCAGTCACACAGCTGGCAGAGGGAGATCCAAAGTGTATTAGAGTATGTACTGCCAATATCATAATAACTACTCACCTGGCAGAGGGAGATCCAAAGAGAACAAGTCTAGAGATTCTCTATGCCAGGTTGGATACTTCTGGGGCCTCCAAAGCATGGGAAACAACTGTACAGTACAACAAAACCTTAAAAACTCAAAAATTGCCTACAAAAACAATTGCACAAATAAGGGGCAAACTCTGGCAAACTCTGGCTTATGTAAGCAGTCTGGAAGCGGTGCTGAGGGGTTGACGAAAGTGCACACTTGTGCTTACGCATTGATTCCTCAGTCATCATCTTATTGCGGACCCGCAGACGCTAACAGCAGCAAAGAATAGTAGTTTTTTATTCATGTTAGCCCACATGGAGTTCAACTTCTTCCGTTGAACTCCAGGTGAGCACAATAGTTATGTTCTGTCTGTATGATATACAACATTAAACTTCTTCTGTTGAACTCCAGTTCCCCACGTGAACTAAGTCAAGATTTCATCGTCGCTTGCCTGCGCTGACCGCGACCTTCCTCATGCACATCCGAGATGTCCCTTCGTCAGGGGTCCACACTTGTCTGAATGGTAGCTAAAGAACCAGAGCACCTCAAGGGCTGAGAATAGTACTAACAGATAGTATTGAAAGAATAGAAACAGTAAAATGAGATAATGTCAGAAGAAATAAGAGAATGAATGAAAGAAAAGTGAAGAGATAAGGAGTGAAGGAAGAAAGAAATGAGGAGTCTGCTGACAGTCCACTTTTCTGAAGTTCCTGGTTGCCGCCACTCTGTTCCTCTCTACTGTCATCGCACATATTGTTATTATTGGGAAGTGGTCTGCCTTGGACAGTTGTTCACTGTATAGTACTTTGTATTGTGTGATCTGTTCCTGTAGCAGTTCAGTGACAAAGATGTTGTCTGGTATAGTTAGATTTTTTGTGCTTTTCATTCTCAGCATTGGCACATGTGGCCTTAGTGCCATGCTGTCTGATGTACCTTATGCAGATTTGACTGAATATATCAAACTTTTTGTGCATATTTTTGAACTCAAAGTGGTAGAATACCTCAAGTGCAAAGTGGCATGAGGGTCAGCTGTCTCAACGGCCACTCCAGCCAATTTAGTGAAATGCAAAATGAGTGTGCACTGACAAGCACCATTGATTGCAAATACAATAGAATTGCTGAATGCACCTTGCCAGGCTAATGAGTTCCAGCAAGACTATGCCAGATGTCAGACCACTGCAACATGTCAACACAATATTAGTGGCATGCCTCAGCAGGCATTATCTGAAGTAGAGACTGTGACGACAACTCCAGCAGAGCAAGAGGTCAAGACATCTTGAAAGCAAGTCACTATCAAAGAAGAGGTGGACAAAGTCCACATTCTTAAGGAGCAAACACAACCATGATGCATAGTACGATGCATCCACCTGGTGGACAACTGGAATGAACACATCAATTATCAGAGGATGTGCAACCAGAACTTGCACAATCATGGTGAGTTGTTAATTGATGACCAGGAGATAGCCTTTGAAGGGCATGAAGGTGTAATACCTGTTGATGATATGCAGCAACAATTTGCTGCTTGACCTGCTGAACTGGACAGAGATTCAGAAGGGAGTGATAATAGTAGTAATCACTATAATAGGAGGGAGCCAAATTGTTGCAATAACAATGGTGAGGGTCATGATCATAGACAGAACAATCAAGATGATAATAATTGTTGTAATGAAGGCAGGCAGGCTGGTGGAGCACTAGCAAATCAAGAAGTGAGGCAACAGCCTACCCCACAGCCAGAAAGAATGGCCAACGAATACCTGTTTTGCAGTTCCTGGGCATTCTTGATGCCTGCACCTCATGATTTGCATGAAACTATGCCTGGAATGAATGAGGCAGTCAGAACTCATATAGATCATATGCATGACTGTCTCACCTGACTGGTGGATGACTCTCTTGGAGTCAGGTTTAAATTTCCTGCTGGGGTAAGTCCCCATAGAGATCAATGTGTCCAAATGAGACGTGTTACTCTGCAGAAGGCAACTAATAAGTTGCAGTGGCTACGATATACTTCCAAAGAGAAGGAGTGCTTGGTCACCTACATTGATGTCAATGGACATCTAGCCTGGACTTTGTGAGACTCAGGGAGTACCACTACAGGCATTATGCCCCAGTTTGCTCATGTCAATGCAATACACGTTCATGAGTTAAAGAAGCTATTAATGCTCTAGTTGGGGATCATAGGAAGCTGCACCATGATGCAGTTTGGTGCTGAAGTGAAGATAAAGATGTCAGGGATGTTGACCAAGGAGTATGTAGACATAGCACATTTTGATTGCTATGATATGATCATTGGTACGCTGTTTATGTGTAAGAACAAGGTGTTCTTAGACTTTGTGAATGACATGGTCATTGTGAATGGTAAGCCTACAATGGCAGAAAAAGTCATGTTAAGCAACATGGACGGTTGCTTGAGGCGCTATCATGCAACAGAGAAGCATCGAGACAAACACAACTAACTAAATAGTTGCAAGAAGGTGACTGTACAGGAGGTGGAAGATGAGCACGTTCCAATTAAGAGCCTGCTAGCAGACTTGCCGGCTATTCTGATGACTGAAAAAGAGTTTCAAGGAACTCTGAAGATGGAGAAGCACCTGGATGCAGTCAGATGTACAAATGGAAAGCCTAATCAGGCTATACAGCATAAGAATAAGCATGGTAAATACATGGTGGAGTTGCTGGAATGTCAGCCGACTAGCTCTTGAGTGAGGGTGGAGGATCTTGTCAAGGACAAGGTATATAGTACAATGGAAACTGTGGGAAGCACAAGGTTGCTAATGGATTGACCAGTGCCTTGGCCAGGAGTGCAATGGGTGTATGACCTATGAATGCCACAAGAGTAGAATAAATTGGTGGCATCAATGGTAATGCATACTATGGAAGGGTGCAATTGACCTAAATGGGAAAAGTATACTGTCATGCATGGGAGGATGAGATTTCTGAAGCGTCAAATATTGTATTTGATGAGGTATTGCTGAAGGCAAGAAGCGTGCAATTGTTGTCAAATATGACAAGAGTAGTAAGGAGGCAACCAGTCATAAGGTTAAATCTGGGGGATCTCACAGAAGAGCACGTACGTGCCTTACAGGAGTGATTTGAATCAAAGGTTCAGCCGCATGTAGCATGCATATTGAAAGGGAAAGGTAAGGCTAGGAGCCTTACAAAGGAAGATATTCCTCAATTGTGCCAGCAATGACAACATGAGTTTGCTGATATTGTCAACGGGATGAAGGAAGAACTTCCACTGTGGAGCGAGGTTAATCATGAGATTAACCTCAGTAATAATAATAAGCAGTACAAGTATCACTTGTCTCGCTGTCCATGAGCACTGCAGGATCAGCTTCATGAAAAGATGAACAGATACATAAATGTAAAGTGGTAGGAACCATGACTAGCAGTGCAAGCTGCATCTTTACTTTGTATTCCTAAGAAGGATGGGACGTTACAAACTGCATTGAATGCGCAATAGCACAATGATAATACAGTCAAGAATGTAACATCTCTTCCCAATCAGGAAGTCATATGCAAAGACGTTGCTACAGCAAAATATAAGTTGAAAATTGACCTAATGGATGCATACAAACAGGTTTGCATATGTGAAGAGGATATACCAAAGATGCTGTTTTTGTCCTTGATGGGGATATTTGTGAGCAATATCATGCAAATTGGTGACTATAATGCACCAGCAACGTTCCAGAAGTTAATGACTTCAATCTTCCAGGATGTAATTGGGAAGTTTATGCACATTTACTTAGACAATATATTCATCTTTTCAGACTCCATTGAGGAGCATGAACAGCACCTATGAGTTGTATTTGAACAACTATGTAAGGCTAGCCTCTACCTCAAATGGAAGAAGTGTGAGTTGTATGCACTTAGTATAGATTGTCTTGGTCATGTCATTGACGAGAAGGGTATTCACCCAGACACAGATAAACTCAATCAAATTCAAGAGTGGCGTACTCCATGCGTGTATAATGATATTCAGTGATTTGTTGAATTAGTGAACTATATTGGTAACTTTTTGCTAGATATCATGGCATACACTGGGCCACTGATGGCCATGACCCAGAATGGGTCCCCTTTTCACTGGAGACCACTGCATCAGCAGTGCTTCAAGATGATTAAGTGCATTTGCATAAAGATGCCAGTGATCCAGCCAATTGATCCATGCATTGACAAGTCCATTTCGCTTATATGCAACACATCAAAGACTGGGGTTGGAGCTATGTTTGGCCAAGGTAAAATGTGGCAAACTTGCCAACCAGCAGGATTTATGTCCTGTAAGTTCACTGCTGCACAGAAGAACTATGCTGTACATGAGTTAGAAACACTCGCTATCTTGGAAGCCCTCCTAAAGTGGGAGGATAAGCTGATGGAATATAAGATCCATATTATTACAGATCACAAAGCACTCGAGTTTTTCAAGACTCAAGTGCACCTATCATTGCGACAACATTGCTGAATTGACTACATGTCATGATATTTGTCAGAGGACTCCTCATTTCTTCCTTTTCTCACTCCTTATCTCTTCACTCTTCCTTCATTTATTCTCTTATTTCTTCTGACATTATTTCATTTTACTGTTTCTATTCTTTCAATACTATCTGTTAGTACTACTCTCAGCCCTTGAGATGCTCTGGTTCTTTAGCTACCATTCAGACAAGTGTGGGCCCTTCAGCACCACTTCCAGACTGCTTATATAAGCCAGAGTTTGCCTTTCTGACTTCTAAAGTCCAGAGTTTTCTTGCCTTGTTTGCACAGTTGTTTGGTTAGTCAATTTTCGAGTTTTTAAGGTTTTGTTGTACTGTACAGTTGCTTCCTATGTTTCAGAAGCCCCAGAAGCGTCCAACCTGGCATAGGGAATCCCTAGACTTGTTCTCTTTGGATCTTACTCTGCTAGGTGAGTAGTTATTATGATATTGTCAGTACATACTCTAATACACTTTGGATCTCCCTCTGCCAGCTGTGTGACTGAGCCACAGCCTCTAGAGGTCGCCCTTACAATATTAGTTTGACATCACCTATGTAAGAGGTGAATTGAACAAGGTGGCAGACTGCCTGTCTCGATATTTCAAGAACAATACTTGAGATGACATTCATGACATGCATGACTATGTCTAGGGTGGACAGACATATTGATCTGGAGGGTGAAGACTTGCCCTTGCATAGGTTCCATGAGATCAAGGAACATACAGTTGAGTTACATGCCATGCAAGCATAGAAATTACATTGCAGCAAGCAACTGCAAGAATAGTGAGAAGCTCACGATATCAAGGCCCAGGAGCTGGTGGACCATGAGTTTCCCCAGCCAGGTAAGACGACGATACAAGAGGTGCCTTCTAGTGGTGCTAAGATGACTCTCCAGCAGGCACTAGAGTCGCATGATTGTCAGCCCACATCAGCTGACCTAGGCAATGCGCAATTCCACACACATATCCAGCAAGGATACAAGGATAACACTTTCTTTTTAGAGATTATAACCAATATCCAGGCGCATCTGCGCTTTACGGTGGAGCAGCAACTCATTTATCTTACCAGACCTACTGGGTTCAAAGTCATCTGCATTCCCTGGAAATGGTCGTTGATCATGACTATCCTGGACCAGGCCCACAAAGTAGTAGGCCACATTGGAACTCAGAAAATGCTGGACTATGTGTGACAATGGTACTGGTGGCCACAAATGGCCAAGGAAACAAGGCAATTCCGCTCAACATGCAAGCTATGTCAACAGTCAAAAGTATCAACATTGAAGCTGCTGGAGAAGCTTTATTTGCTTCCTATCTCGGTCAAACCCTGGAACTCAATTGGGATGGACTTTATAGGTCTGTTCCCAGAGTTGAAGGGTTTTAACTACTTATGGGTAGTAATCTGTAGAATAACCAGTATGGTCTATCTTATTCCGTTGAAGACAATCATGACAGCCTCAGACTTATCTTGGATCTATCTCAAGGAGATAGTACACCTTCATAGATTGCCCAGCTCAATTGTAAGTGATTGAGACGCTAAGTTTATTTCCGAATAGTGGAAGGAGTTGCACAAGCTGCTCAGAGAAAAGTTGCTCATGTTGACATTGTTTCATCTGCAAACAGATGGCCAGACAGAATGGGCAAATAGAAATATTGTGCAGATACTGCAAGCATTTATATGTCCTGATCAGAAGGACTGAGTGGATAGATGTTCACTTGTTGAATTCGCAATAAACATGAGCATATCTGAAATCACAGGATATTCACCCTTTGAACTCAATAATGGCTATATGTGTAATCGGAGTTACGGGTTAGAACTATCTTGTGTGTATCACACAAGTGCTAAATCAGACTGCAGTATTGGATTGACTAGTACTTAGAGTGAAAACAAGATGTTATCTTACATAATACTCTATTAAACGATTATAGCGTCGTTGATGCTTGGAACATGGATGACTCCGTTACATACCCCCCAATGAGACCGAATACTCGGTCTTTAGAAAGGGAGGTAAAGCGAGATGAAGGATGCACGGTAGTGCAAACAATAGATGAATACACGCATATGGCATGGCTGCAAGGCGTTAGCACTTATGCGCAGTGTAGATGTGTCGTCTGGACACAATAGAAAGCAGTCCTTATCAGACAAGGGCGCAGGTTGTGCCAGCAGTAGATAAAAAATGTTTATGTATAAACAAGTAAGAAAAACAAAAAAGAGTGACCCCTCCTCTGGGTCCGCTGTATTTACACGTGACTCTAGAGTGCGTATCAGCTGAAAGTATTCGAGTGAAATACTCGGAAGTACATACACAATAAAGTATTAACATGGGTCTAGGACCCGGATAACGATGCTCCCGCAACCGCGCCCGTCTCAGTCACCATTGCCTCCTCCTCCAGTGTGACGTTAATTGCGGGAGGGGGAGGTGCCGATTCCGTCCTCGGTGGGGTTATAGGCCCCTCGACTGCAGGCATGTCTACCACCATAGGCTCTGTTAGTGCAACGTTAATTGCTGAAGCTGTGGTGGTGAGCGTACCCTGCTCTGCCGTGCATGACAGGAGATTGACCTGGCCTGGGTCCATGTCCGCTGTTGGCAGGTCATGCGCTGCCATGCATTTTAGGAGGTTGACCCGATTCGGGTCCATGCCAATCAAGTAATAGAGGCCGTTGGCCTCAGGGTTTTCCGGGAGCTTGCTCTCCTCGTGATGCTTGAACATAAGACAATAGTGATCGTCTTCAGTCATCTCCCGCCATCCATCCCATTGCGGGATTGCGGCAGGGGTGCCATACTTGGAGAGGCGCTCCATGCACTTGTCATCGACCTGTTTGAAGATGTCCATTGACATCGTGGGGGAATGGAACTGCTGTTCCAGGAAGACTACGCCGTACGTGTATGCATGGTCCATCCATTCCAGCGGTATCCAGTTGTGTAGAAGGACGCGTAATGCGTCGTCGTCGGAGAAGTTCCGTGCATGGTCGTTGGGCACGTGAACTTGGTGAATTTCGAGCTGCGGCCCACATTGGGGCTCAAATGGCTGCTCAGGGAACATGGCATCATACGAGGCAATCACCTCTCAATAAAGCCCTGGATGGGCCACAACAAGAGTCATGCGCCGCACAATCACTGGCTTGGCTGCGCTGTTAGCACACAGAGCTCGACATAAGGTGAACCCAAAGAGGGTCTGCCAGTGCATGCGATAGGCATGATCCACGGCGATACCTTGATAGGTATTTTCCAACCCGGGTCAGCCAAAGACCAGCGCGTACTGCGCCAGTTGGTCGAGGTCGAACAGTGTGGCTGGATCCTGAGCGCGCATTATGTGCAACACTGTGGTGCCATCGTCTTTTGTGCGCAAGAAGCGCCTTGGAATGTGTCGTCACTTGACAAGAGCGAGGTTGTCAGGGCCCTGCATCGGGTTGACGAGTTTCTGGTACTTAGGCTCCTTCATCAGGAGCTGCATGGTTCAATCATGCAAAGCCTCAACTGTCCGCTGCACAAACATCTGGAGCTCTGTGATCAACATGTACGTGATGATTCTGTCACGACGCGGGACGTGCACATTTGCATAGTACTTATAGAGCCGGTCCACCTCTAGCGAAGTGTGGGGAAGACCATGTGGGGCGTGCTTATACACAATCGTATCCGGGATGTGGGCAGGATGGCCAGAGGAATACTCATATGATGCCGATCTATTGGCATCAGCTCCCATCAGCACCGTATTTGTGGCATACGAATAATAGGTGCAATGGCTGAGTGCTCCTCTAAAGCACAAGTTCATTCGCTTGATATCGAGCGGACTCCACACCTTCACCCCCAAGCCATCGGGGATCCTCCCCGAGAATTCATCCTCAGCCCTATACTTCTGGGCCTTTAGCTCCTTGGCATGAATTGCCTTCTTCTTTGCAATGCGCTTATTGTGCAATACTCGTTGGAATCGGTCCGTGGCCGATTTCCCCTCCTCCCCGTCCTCCTCCTGCTCCGAACTCGACTCTCCATAGTCGCTCTTGTTGGACAGGGATGGTACTGGTGTTTTGCCTTTTTCAGGCTTGGTCTTCCCTCTAGAGGCCGCCACCAGACCATCATACTGCTCCGGCGTATGGGGGTCTGGGGTCAATACGACCACGGGGTAGTGTTCTGGTGGAGCTGGTACAAACACTGGCAGCATAAACAGCATCTGGACTTCTCCCGCTTGTGCGGGAATGCCAGCAGGAAATATTATCACCTCCAATTTAGAGGCATCGAGAGGCGGCTTGCGGCCGCGGTGCTGACGAGACGGCCCTGACTTGGTCGGGGCGGACGATTCTAGTTGTGGCTGAGCCACCGGAGGGGCAGGCACATTTTGCGCCAGAGTTCTCCCTCCAGGCTCAGCGCAAGGAGTGACGGTAACGGGTGCTCTTGGCGCCACAGCAATGGTTTTGGGCCCCCTAGATGGGGCCCGGGATGATGCAGTTTCCCGCTGGCCCAGGGACAGACCTGCCAAGGGTTCACTGACTGCAGTCAGCGACTCTGAGGAGGCCTGAGGGCCCGACTCAGGCAACCGTGATGACAAAGCCACGGGCTGAGCAGGCTGCTCATGGCATGCGAATTGCGCTTCCGATGGCATCCTTGCCCGTGGAGGGTCGACCGGTCGACTGGGCTGATATTTAGCCCTCTTGACCTCGGTGGTCGGTTCCTCACTCGTGGCGATTTTGCACTTAGACGCGCATTCAATCTGTTCCAGCGCTGGAATGCGCTGCCTCTTCATCAGCTCAATCTGGTCGAGCAATCCCTCCATCACCATCACGGCCAAACTGTCCTGCAGGAATGACGCAGTTGCAGGGACTGGCTGTCCTGCTGCTTCCAGTCTGCCCAACAGCACGTCTGACACTGCTAAACTCTGCGCTTGTGGCGCAGGCTCCCCATATGACTCTTCCATGGGCCGATGCGCCCATGGTACTGACAGCGGCCCCATCACTACACCTGCATACGTCGGATGCGACGCAGCTGGACGTGCCGACGGTTCCTGATAGTAGCGCTCGTGGCGCATGCTGTCCTCCAGGCGCCCATAGCGCCCTTCGTCATCGACCTCCATCTCTTGCGAGTGGAGGGGTGTTTGGTATGGAAGCGGCTTGGCACGGCCTGGATAGGCCACGCCTGCTGACTGAAACTGGCTTACTGCTGGATATGGCGGCTGCCTCTGGTACTGATCGGGGTAATCACAGTTTTGTATATTCGGGGGTCTCCCCCCTCCACTAGAGCCTTGCTGGCTACCCTTTTGCGGCCCCCAATAGGCCATTTTCACTAGACACGTAGACTACGTGTATTGGGACTGAGAAAAGAAAGAAAAAAAAACAATTTCCCAACTCTGCTAGTGGTGTAAACAACCACAAATACATGCCACCCGGCCTCTCACTGGCGATCAAAGTGGACTTCATCCACATTCCACCACCACATGCGCATTACGTGCGTTTTGCTAGCTGTTGAGGGTGTTTCACACCTTGCAACTCTAGATACCTGTCCATCACTGCAAGGTCTTTGCAGTTCACTAGTGGTTCCCAGGTAGTATCACCTAAGCTCCACCTCACCTTGAATTCGAGGCTTCTTTTTGTCTACCGGTGACTGATGAGGTCATCTACAAACCACTCCTGGTCATTGCCAGTTCCAAAGTCATACGGCTCCGGAGTTGCGCGGTTAGGGAAGAGCACATCACTACTGACCATATACGGTTGCAATAGCAACACGTGAAACTTGGGCACTATCCTGCGCGCTCGCAGCGCCTGGGGTAGTTCCAGCACGTAGTTAGACGTACTCGGCTCCACCTCAAGGACCTTATATGGTCCAATCCACTTCGGACATAACTTACTCGCCCTGCCTTTCGGCAGGTTCAAGTTCTTCATCAAAAGGTACACTAGGCTCCCTTTCACGATGTCTGGCTCATCACGTCTGCGATTATTTGCATGTTTGGTCTGCCATACACGCAATTCTATAATTGTGTCATGGGCATCTGCCAGATTCCTTAGCACGTTGTGCGCAAACTGCTTTACTCCCACATGAATAACTTCGTCTGTACAAAGTTCACGAATCATGGATGGCATGTAGCCATTGTTGAGTTCAAAGGGTAAGTACCCTGTAGTTTCTGATATACTCACGTTTATCGTAAATTCCATGAGTGGACATCTATCCACCCAGTCCTTCTGATCAGGACGTACAAATTCTCGCAGTATTTGCGCGATATTTCTATTTGCACGTTCAGTTTGACCATCCGTTTGCAGATGAAACGATGTTGACATGAGCAACTTTGCTCCTAGCAGGTTGTGCAGCTTCTTCCACCATTTGGAAGTGAATTTAGCATCTCAATCGCTTACAATCAAGCTTGGCAATCCATGGAGGCGCACTATCTCCTTGAGATAGATCCACGACAAGTCCGACGCTGTCATGGTGGTTCTTACCGGAATAAGATGGACCATACTGGTCATTCTGCAGATCACTACCCAGAGGTAGTTAAAACCCTTCGACTCAGAGAACGGACCTATAAAGTCCATCCCGATCAAATTCCAGGGTTTGACCAGTATGGGTAGCGAATGAAGCTTTCCCAGTGGCTTCAAAGTCGATACTTTCGACTGTTGACATAGCTCACATGTCGAGCAAAATTGGCTCGTCTCTTTGGCCATTTGCGGCCACCAGTACCAGCATTGCACATAGTCCAGCGTTTTCTGAGTTCCGAAGTGGCCCACTACTCTATGGGCCTGGTCCAGGATAGTCGTAATCAACGACCTCTCCTGGGAAATGCAGATGACTTTGGACCCCGTGGGTCTGGTAAGGTAGACGAGCTGCTGCTCCACCTTGAAGCGCGGATGTGCTTGGATATTGTTCAGAATCTCTAAGAAGAGATTATCATCCTTGTATCCTTGCTGGATACGTGTGCGGAATTGTGCATTGCCTAAGTCGGCCGGTGCAGGCATATGGTCCTGTGACTCCAGCGCTTGCTGGAGTGTTATACCAGTACCTCCCATAGGCACCCCTTGCCTCGTCTCTTCACTTGGCTGAGGGGCCTCATGATCCACTAGCACCTGGGCTTTGATATTGCGAGTCTCTCGCTGTTTGTGCAGTTGCTTACTGCGACGTGTTTCCTGCGCTCGCATGGCACGTAGCTCAACCCTATGTTCCCTGATTTTGTGGAATCGATGCAGAGGCAAATCTTTGCCCTCCGGGTCTATACATTTGTCCACCTGGACATAGTCATGCGCGTCATGGACGTCATCTCGAGTATCACTCTCAAAATATTGAGACAGGCAATCCGCGACTTTGTTCAATTCACCTTTTACATAGGTGATGTTGAACTGGTATTGCAACATGTAGTCAATCCAGCAACGTTGTCACGGGGACAGGTGCACCTGAGTCTTGAAGAACTCTAGTGCTTTGTGATCCATAATAATGTGGATCTTATATCCCATCAGTTTATCCTCCCACTTTAGGAGGGCTTCCAGGATTGCGAGTGTTTCTAACTCGTGCACAGCATAATTCTGCTGAGCAGCAGTGAATTTACGGGATATAAATCCTGCTGGTTGGCAAGTCTGCCACGTTTTACCCTGGCCAAACATGGCCCCAACCCCAGTCTTTGACGCATCGCAAATGAGCCAGATGGGCTCGTCGATGCATGGGTCAATTGGCTGGATGACTGGCGTTTTTGCGCATATGCGCTTAATCATCTCAAAACACCACTGATGCAGTGGTCTCCAATGAAACAGTGACCCATTCTGGGTCATGGCCATAAGTGGCCCAGTGTATGCAGTGATGTCTGGCAAGAAGTTGCCAATATAGTTCACCAGTCCGACAAATCGTTGGATATCATTATATGTGCGTGGAGTACGCCACTCTTGGATTTGGTTGAGCTTATCCATATCCGGATGAATGCCCTTCTCGTCAATGACGTGGCCGAGACAATCTATACTCGTTGCGTTGATGAGCCTGCATTGTGGCTGGCTACAGATAGCACCAATACCTGCACCTCATATTGGCCCACTAGTACCACCAGAAGCGCCATGCTCTAGTGCTTCCAGCGCTATTTTTCTCATATTTTTACACTAATAACTCGCAGCTACAGACTCCAAGTACTCTCAGACCACTTTTTATGGCACCGTTTATTCTTCGCACCACTATTGACACCTCGCCGCACCTTGCCACTTGCACTCCAAGGCTATACGTTTACACAGACACTTGGCATCAGTCAATCCAGCATAATGCTCTTAGCCAGTGGCAGCGCTTACAAGGGGAAATGATGAAGTATTTGATCATTATGGACCTTTTTACTATACAATTCAATTCACCGCATTTACTTACATTTTCATCAGTTTACCACCCTCTAGCGGCGCTTAACCTCTTAGCATCGGCTAACTTTCTTTACTATAAATACCTACTTTTTGTTAGTAGTACAGAGAATCAATTTGGCAGTAGGGATTGTATTCCAACATTTTGGTCTCCATACCCAACAGACTACCTCTTGTTGACCATGTCAAGCAAGGGGACTCTGCTCTAGTTTTCTATATCTCTCTCTCTCTAGCGCCTTGCAACTACGGCTTGGCTTTCGTGCTTAGATCCGCTAAGCAATCTCATCCTTTTATTATCACATTCTAGGTGCTAACACTTAGCGCCTCTTAGCGACCCTTTCCCGCACCTCTTAGCGCCTTCCTTAGCGACTTTCCCACGCTCTTAGCGCTCCCCCCTTAGCGACTTTTAGTGCCCTGTAGCCACATTTTGGAGCCATATGCAAGTGCTTCCAATCACCCACTTTCCTTGCCACCAACCTCTTGCCTACTGTGTGTTCTCTGGGACCTGTCCAGGACTCTCTCACACACTTAGCACACCCAAAGCTATATCGGCTAAGTAGCTGCACTAGTGATAGTCCACGCAGCGTCCAGCTCGATTTGGGCGTCATCAGCGTACAACTTGCACTTTTTCCATTTGAGATAGAGACTGGCCTTCCATAGCCATTCAAATACGACTCGTAGGTGCTGCTCATGCTCCTCAATGGAGTCAGAAAATATGAATATATCGTCTAAATAGACGTGCATAAACTTCCTGATTACATCTCGGAAGATTGAGGTCATTAACCTCTGAAATGTTGCCAGTGCATTACAATCACCAATCTGCATGATGTTACTCACAAACGTCCCCATCAGGGATGAGAACAGCGTCTTCGGTATATCCTCTTCGCATATGCGAACCTGTTCGTACGCATCTGTGAGGTCGATTTTCGACCTATACTTTGCTGTCGCAACATCTTCTCGTATTACTTTCTGATCTGGAAGAGGTGTCACATCCTTGACTGTATTATTATTGCGCTGTCACACATCCAATGCAGTCCTTAATGTTCCATCCTTCTTGGGAATACAAAGTAATGGTGCAGCTTTCACCGCTGGTCGTGGTTCCCACCACTTTGCGTTTATGTATCTATTCGTCTTTTCACAAAGTTGATCCTGTAGTGCTCGTGGGCAGCGAGGCAAATGATACTTGTACTGCTTGTTGCTGTCAATGAGGTTAATCTCATGATTAACCTCCTGCCACGGAAGAAGCTCTTCCTTCATTCCATTGACGATATCAGCAAACTCCAGTTGCCATTGCTGGCGCAATCGAGGAATATCCTCCTCTGTAAGGCTCACAGCCTTACCTTTTCCTTTGGCTACGCATGCTATACGTGGTTGAACCTTTGGTTCAAATCGCTCCCGTAAGGCACGTACGTGCTCCTCTGCAAGATCTCCCAGATTCAACCTTACAACCCGTTGTTTCCTTGTCGTATTCGCCGACGACTGCATGCTTCTCGCTTTCAGCGAGAGTCCGTCAAATACAATATCCAATGTTTTGGAAATCTCGTCCTCTCATGCATGACAGTACACTTCTCCTGTCTGGGTCGCCTGCACCCTTCCCATAGCCTGCGTCACCATTGACGCTACCAACTCATTCCACTCCTGTGGCATTCGTGGGTCATACACCCATTGCACTTCTGGCCGAGGCACTGGTCGGTCCATTAGCGACTTAATGCTACCCACAGTTCCCATCGTACTGTATACCTCGTCCTTGACAAGATCCTCAACCTTCACTCGAGAGCTAGTCGGCTGGCATTCCAGCGACTCCACCACACATCTACCACGCTCATTCTTGCACTGTAGAGCCTGTTTAGGCTTTCCATTGGTACACCCAATCACATCCAGGTGCTTCCCCTTCTCCAGAGTTCCTTGAAAGTCTTCCTCAGACATCAGTATAGCCGGCGAGTCTGCCGGCAGGCTTTTTGGTGGGGCCTGTTCATCCTCCACCTCCTGTACAGTCGCTCTCCTGCAACCATCTAGTCAGTTGCGTTCATCACGCCGCTTTTCAGTTGCGCGATAGCACCTCAAACAACCATCTATATTGTTCAACACCACTTTCTCCACCTTCAAGGGCGTACCATTCACAACGACCACATTGTTCACAAAATCCAGTGACACCTTGTTCTTACACATGAACAGCGTACCGATAATCATGTCATAGCGATCAAAATTCGCTATATCCACATACTCTTTTGTCGACATTCCTGACATCTTTACTCTCACTTCCGCGCCAAACTGCACCATGGCACGACTCCCTACAGTCCCCAGCTGGAGCATCAGCAGCTCCTCCAGTTCATGAATGCGAATCACGTTGATGTGAGCAAACTGGGGCGTAATGCCCGTAGTGGTACTCCCAGAGTCCCACAACGTCCATGCTGGATGTCCATTGACATCCACATATGTGACCAGGCACTCCTTCTCCTCGGGAGTATAGCGTGGCCTGTGCAACTTATTAGTTGCCTTCTGCAGGGTTACGCATCTCATTCGGACGCGCTAATCTCCATGGCACTCAGTCAGTGCAAACAGGTATTCTTCCTCGTCTTCACAAACATAATAGTCGCTGTCATACACATCCACTGCGATGTATTTGTCACCATCAATCTGGACGCTCTCGGCATCACCCACTTCCGACCCGTCAGCCTCTACTTGCAGCTCCTCCTCCATGTCGTCGACAACCTCATTGTCTTTGTCATCACTTGGTGCCGCAGCTGTATGGGCCGCTCGGATGTGTGCCTTAGGAGGGGCGGGGCATTCCTTAGCAAAATGTCCGCTCCTGCCACAATTGTAGCATGCTGAGGGATCCCCTGCAGGCCTTCTCTGGGCTGCTCCTGGAACCCCAGCAGGTTTGCCCATTATACGCGCTGCAGGCGCCACCACTCCTCTCAGTGCTACTTGATTCTGACCTGAAAAGGGTCGGCTATCCTTTGCTGGCAATTGTCCAGCAGGCTTTGATTGAGGCCGTTGGCCTCCAGGAATTGTCTTGCAAACAACAAATCGTGGATTGTGATTGTTCTCCATCTCCGTCCGTTTGGCCAGGAAGGTTCCCACCTTCACTGCCTGACGGTTCACAGTTCCTCAGCGGGAACTCCGCTGCTTATAATGGTTTGCCGTCTGTGTCAACTGCTCATAACGGATGGCATACGCCAAGAATTCGGTCACAGTATTGACCTCCGGAGACAAATTGTTGTTGCGTATCAATGCTCTCCTCATGTCTGCAGGTATTCCATCCAGGAATGTCTCGCGTATAGTGTATTTGTCTGGATAGACAGCCATATTCTGTGCATGACCCACCAGGTCATCATAAAAGGTCTGGACGCCAGTCTTAGCGTCATACACTGCCTTTCTAAAGGCATCACGAGCTTCCTGCATTGTAGCAGCGTTGACAAAATGATTGTACAGTCCTATCAGGACTTCTTTAAATGTCCAATGCGGTTTGTCACGATTAATGTGGAGAACATGGTGACGGAACCAATTCCAAGCCTCTCCCTCCATAAATTCGTGTAGCACAAATATCCTCTCCTGTTCCATGTCATCTCCACCATAGCAGCAGGCTGCGAGGTGGTAGCACATGTCCATGGCCCAGTCCTCCAGTTGAGAGAACCTATGTCCTCCAGCGTATGCACGTATGTGCTTATCATCGGATTTACAGGGACTTACCCCAGCAGGAAACTTAAATCTGACTCCAAGGGAGTCATCCACCAGACAAGTGAGGCGGTCATGCATATGATCCATATGGATCCTGACTGCTTCATTCATTCCTGGCGTAGTTTCACGCAATTCATGAGGTGCAGGCATCGAAAATGCCCGAGGACTGCGAAACAGGTGTTCATTGGCCGTTCGTTCTGGCCGTGGGGTGGGCTGTCGCCCTACTTGTGGCTCCACTGGTGCTCCACCAGCCTGCCTGCCACTATTACGACGATTATTATCGTCTCAATCATTATCTTTGCGATCATGATCTCCACCGTTGTTATTGCGACGACTTGGCTCCCCCTATTTGTAGTGACCACTACTATCATCACTCCCACCTGAACCTCTGTCTGGTTCAGCTGTCTGAGCCACGAATTGTCGCCGCATATCATCAACAAGCGTTACACCCTCACGCCCTTCAAAGACTACCCCTTGGTCATCAATTAACAACTCACCATGATCGCGCAAGTCCTGGTTGTGTATTCTCTGGTAATTGACACGTTCATTCCAGTTGTCCACTAGGTGGACGCATCGCACTACGCGTTGTGGTCACGTTCGCTCCTCAAGAATGTGGACTTTGTCCACCTCCTCCTTGATTGTAACTTGCTTACGCGGTGTCTTAACCTCCTGCACTGCAAGTAGTGCCTCTGGCTCCGCCGGAGTTGTCGTCACAGTCTCCACCTCAGACAATGCCTGCTGAGGCACTCCGCTAACAATGCGTTGACGGTTTGCGGCGTTCTGACGCCGAACGTAGTCTTGCTGAGACTCATTAGCCTGACGAGGCGCATTGAGCAATTCCATCGCATCCGTGATCAATGGCGCTCGTCTGCACACACTCATCTCACATTCTACTGAGTCGGCTGGAGTAGCCGTTGAGACTGCTGACCCTCACGCCACTTTGCACTTAAGGTATTCCACTACTTCGAGTTTGAAGATGCACACAAACAATTCGATATATTCATTCGAATCTGCACGGGGTACATCGTGGCTCCCAGCAACTGTAAGTGCTTCACTACATAAAGCTGAAGATGCTTTCGTGTCGATTCCTTCGTGACCACTGGATATCGGTCCAATACTAGCTGTAACTGGATAGACAAGGTCGAATGCGACCTTTTGCTTTCCTCATCATCTGAGGATTCCAGCTCAGACTCTAAGTCCATAACTCTCCTGAGGCCGTCATGCCTCACTTGCGGCTGTTTGCCGGCCTGTCTGTGCAACTCTGGAATTCCAGGCACTATTGACACCTTTTCCAACCTTACGACATTGTCGTCCTCTCTACTGACCACTATTGCTGGCCCTTGCGCCTGTCCTTGTGTCGTCAATGACAATGGTCCTGGTTCAGTAGCCGCATCAGCCACATATTCCAAAAGCTGTTCAGTAGGTGCAGTCCGGAAGGGGGTACTATGCGCAAATGCACTGCCTTGTACCATTTCCAAGTACTGGGTAATATCCGGTTGATCCTCAGAATGAGCTGACGAGCTCTCGGGCAATACCGGATACATCAATGAAGGCATTTGGCTTGCTGGCAGCGACACTCCTGAGACCGCGGATCTCTCTCCTGATTTACCACCAGGTCGTACAATGGACATCATCCGTGATATGGATAGCCCACCAGGCATTCCAAAGCTCGCGCTGACATCACGAGGAATCTTTTTGTCCCACTTTGGCGGAGGTTGGTATGCTGACGCAGATTGCATCTTCACAGCTTGAAGCACAGGTAAGTCACCTGTGTCTGCAGCTGGGAACGGAGGATCCGGATCAAGAGAGCCAGTCATGGAAGCATGTTTTCAACGTGATGCCAACAGAGAATCGAGAGGTTTTGATGATAGTTGCCTAGTTGGTAACAAGCGTAGAGTCGAAAGCCGATAGCAGAAGATTTAAAAAAATGTAACCGGAGTTATGGGTTAGAACTATCTTGTGTGTATCACACAAGTGCTAAATCAGACCGCAGTATCGGATTGACTAGTACTTAGAGTGAAAACAAGATGTTATCTTACATAATACTCTATTAAATGATTATAGTGTCGTTGACGCTTGGAACATGGATGACTCCGTTACAATATGCCATCCATGATTCATGAACTTTGCACTGACAAAGCTATTCATGTTGGAGTTAAGCAGTTTGTGTGCAATATGCTAAGAAACTTAGCAGAGGCTCATGATGCAATTATAGAATCATGCATATGGCAGACAAAGCATGCAAATAATTGCAGGCGTGATGAACTGAACATCAAGAAAGAAAACCTAGTTTACCTCTTGATGAAGAACTTGAACTTGCCAAAAGGCAGGGCAAGTAAGTTATGTCTCAAGTAGATTAGACTGTATAGGGTCCTTGAGGCTGAGCTGAGCACATCTAACTACATGTTAGAACTACTCCATGTGCTGCAGGCATGCAGAATAGTGCCTAAGTTCCATGTATGGCTGTTGCAACCATACTTGGCCAATAGTGATGTGCTATTCCCTAATTGCACAACTCTGGAGCTGTATGACTTTGGAACTGGTGATGACCAGGAATGGTTTGTAGATGACCTCATAGGTCATAGGTGGATGAGAGAAAACCTCAAATTCAAGGTAAGGTGGGGCTTAGGTGATACTACCTGGGAGCCGCTGGTAAATTGCAAGGATCTTGCAGCAATAGACCAATACCTGGAGCTGCAGGGCGTGAAATGCCCTCAACAGCTAGCAAAACGTGCATAAAGCATGTGAGGTGGTGAATGTGGATGAAGTCCACTTTGATACCTGGTTATTGGCTGTTTATGCTATTTTGATAACCGGTGAAAGACTGGGTGGCAGATATTTGTGGTTGTTTACACCACTGGCAGAGTTAGGAGATTTTTTTTACTCTCTTTTCCTCCTAAGTTCCAATACATGTAGCTAACATGTTGTCTGCAATGGCATATTGGAGGCCAAAAAAAAGTGATCAGAGCCTGCAAGGCTCTAGTGGAGGGGGGAGACTCCCGAATATACAAATTCAGAATTATTCTGATTACCAGAGGCAGCCGCCATATCCGATGGTAAGCCAGTACCAGTTAGAAGGAGTGGCCCATTCAGGCCATGAGGAACTGCTCCCATACCAGACACCCCTCCACTCACAAGAAATGGAGGTCAATGATGAGAGGCGCTATGAGTGTCTGGAGGACAGCACGTGCCAAGAGCACTATTATCAGGTACCACCAGCATGCTTGCATACATTGATGCTGACATATGCAGGTGCAGTGATGGGACTGCCATTTGTATCATGGGTGCATCAGCCTGTGGCAGAATGATATGTGGAACCTGCACCACAAGTGCAGGACTCAGCAGTGCCAGATGCACTTCTTAGCCAACTAAAAGCAGCAGGACAGCCAGTCCCTGCAACTGCATCCTTTCTGCAGGACAGTTTGGCCATTGTCATAATGGAAGGACTGCTCGACCAGATTGAGCTGATGAAGAGGCAGCACATATCAGCGCTAGAGCAGATCGACTGCACATCTAAGCACAAAGTGTCATCTTTCAAGGAACCAACCACTAAGGTCAAGAGGACTAGATATCAGCCCATTCAACTGGTTGAGCCTCTATAGGCTAGGATGCCATTAGCAGTGCAACCAGCATATTCTGAGTAGCTTGCTTAGCTCATTGCCTCATTATTGCAGTTACCCACTATAGCCCCTCAGGCTTAGTCAGAGTCACTGGCTATTGTCAGTGAGCCTCTGGCTGACCTGTCCCTGGATCAACAGGAGACTGCACCATCTGGGGCCCCACCTATGGGGTCCAAACCTGTTTCCATGGCGCTAAGGACACCAATTCATAGCACTCCCCATGCTGAGCCAGGAGGAAGAACTCTGGCATGAAATGTGCCTGCCCCTCTGGTAGCTCAACTACAATTCATGTCATCTGCCCTGGCAAAGCCAGGGCCATCTCATCAGCATCACGGCTGCAAGCTGCCTCCAAACTGGAGGTCATAGCCTTTTCTGCTGGCATTCCCACATGAGCTGGAGAAGTCCAGATGCTTTTCATGCTGCCAGTGTTTGTACTGGCCCTGTCAGAACATTATCCCCATGGTTGTCTTGACCCCAGACCCCCGCACACCAGAACAATACAATGGTCTGGTGGTGACCTCGAGAGGAAAGCCCATGTCTGGAAAAGGCAAAGTGCCAGTTGCATTCTTGTCTGACAAGAGCAACTATGGAGAGTCAAGCTCAGAGCAGGAGGAGGATGGCAAGGAGGAGGAATTGGTGGTGGACCAATTCCAGCGAGTATTATGCAATAAGCATATAGCAAAAAAGAAGGCAAATCATGCCAAGGAGTTGTAGGCCCTGAAATATAAAGCTGGTGAAAGTGTGGGGGCTGCTTGATGTCAAGCAAATGAACTTGTGCTTTAGAGGAGCACTCAGCCACTGCACGTACTATTTGTATGCCATTAAAACTGTGCTGATGGAAGCTGATGCCAACAGAGTAGCCATCATATGAGTATGCCTCTGGCCAGCATGCCCATATTCCAGGCACAATTGTTTACAAGCATGCCCCATGTGGTCTTTTCCACACTCTGTTAGAGCTAGACCAGCTCTACAAATATTATATGAATGTACACATCCTATGTCACAACTGAATTGTCACATACATGTTGATCACAGAGCTGTAAATGTTTGCCCAGCAAACAGTTGAGGCTCTGCATGATCAAACCATGCAGTTTCTGATGAAGGAGCCCCAATACCAAAACCTTGTCAACTCATTGCAGGGTTCTAACAACCTTGCTCTTGTAGAGCAATGACACATCCTGGGGTGCTTTCTGTGCATGAAAGAAGATGGTTCCATGGCGCTGCACATAAGCACCTGTATACCTATGGCACCCCTCCTGCAATCCTGCAATGGGATGGATGGCAGTAGATGACTGAAAATGACTACTATTGTCTTATATTCAAGCACCATGAGGAGAGTAATCTCCCAATCAATCCTGAGGCTGATGGCCTCTATTATCTCATTGGCATGGACCTGAACCAGGTCACTTTCCTAAACTGAACGTCAGTACATGGTATGCTAACCACCATTCCTCCAGCAATTAACGTCACACTTACTGAGTCTATGGTGGTAGATTTGCCTGCAGTTGAGGGGTCAACTACCCTGCTGAGGACAGAATCAGCGCCTCCTCCTCCCACAATTAACATCACACCAGAGGAGGAGTCAATGGTGACAGAAATGGGCGTGGTTGTGGGGTCCTCATTGGACGGGTTATAGACCCATATTTTTTTAGGTAACTCTGAGTATACACTTTTCAGGCTGACATGCACTCCAGTGTAGCGTGTATATACAGCGGACTCATGGGAGGAGTCATTCTTTTGTTTTATTTTAAATTTCATCTTATTTTTTGCTGCTTGTGTTGTATGCGCACTAGTGCACTAAGATATTTTGAGATTCAGTGTTACTAAAAGGCACTACTACCTTGAGTATGATACTAACATCCTACAGTGACATGATGTGCATCTCCAACTAATGTTTGCACTACTGTGCATACTCCGTTTCCACTTCAACTTCTCTCCTAAGACCAAGTATTCAGTCTCACTGGGGAGTATGTAACAGAGCATCACACATGTTATTAGTGTCAACAATGCTATATGCATTCAGGAGAGTCTTATGTAAGACAACATCTTGTATTCACTCTAGTTCTAGTCAATCCAATACTGCGGTCTGATTTAGCACTGTGTAATATACACAAGATAGTTCTAGCTCATAACCAACGGTTACCACATTGCCCCAGGACATGAGTGGAAGACTGTGCTCTGCATGTGGTATGGTCTGTTTGAGTACCTTATAATGCCCTTTGGAATGACTAACTCCCCTGCCATGTTCCAATACTTCATGAACAACACCTTCTACAACATGAGCAATGTCTTCATCATTGTTTACCTGGACGACATCCTCATCTACTCCAACTTGAAGAAGGATCACCAGAAACATGTCCGGCAAGTCCTTTAACACCTCTGAGAGCACAACCTCTACACCAAGCCCAAGAAGTGCTTGTTCCACACCAAAGAGGTTGAATATCTCAACGTTATAGTATCCCTAAACAGCATTCACATGGACCCTCACAAGGTTGAGGCCATCATCAACTGGCTGCAGCCCCAGAACATCAAGGAAGTACAGTCCTTCCTGGGTTTTGCTAACTTCTACTGGAGGTTTATAGACAATTACTCCAGTATCATGAAACTTCTCAACTGGTTCACACACAAGGACATTGCATGAAACTGAGACAGTAAGTGCCAGAGCATCTTTAACTTACTTAAGGAGGCTTTCACAGTAACCCCTGTACTTCGGCACTATGACCCTGCTCTCCAATCATCCTGGAATGCGATGCTTCCAACTATGCCATCACCAGGATTCTCTCACAGATGGGACCCAATGGTGGAGAATCCTGGCCAGTCACCTTCTACACCCAGTTCATGATTGACGCCAAGCTCAACTATAACATCTACGATAAGGAACTCCTTGCCATTGTCAAAGCCTTTAAGCAATGGCGAGCCTACCTTGAAAGGGCCCAGCACCAGATTCAGGTCTACTCAGATCACAACAACCTGCAGTACTTTACCACAACCAAGCAACTGAGTCAATAACAGGCTCAGTAGTCCAAGATCCTCCCGGAATACAACTTCATGATTCAGTACTGCCTGGAATGACTCAGAGCTAAACCTGACACCCTCATCTGATGACCTGACATCTACTCCAAAAAGTCATTTGAGGCAGAACACAATGTGGTCAATCATTGTGTGGTGATCCCCTCAAACATCTGAATGCCACACTGATTCTAAACAACAAAGAAACTCTGAGCCAGATCTGCTGCACCCTCCGAGACAAGTACTTCACTGATTACAATCCCTGCAACCCCCTTGACAGAACTGACCCAGACCCCACCTTCTCCCTGTTCCCTGACAAAAAGCTTCTCCTCCAGAATGGCCACATCTACATCCCAGATCATGCCCAACTTCAATATAATGTCCTCTGCCAGCACCACAACTACAAGCTCCAGGGACACTCCAGGATACATAAGACCCTCCAACTTGTTTCCCAAACTTACTTTTGGCCAGGATTAAAGAAGGATGTGACCCGCTACATTTGATCATGCAAACCCTGCCTCTGGGCCAAGGTCCTCTGACACTGGCCCTATGGACTGCTGAAATTCTTGCTGGTCAGACAATGCCCCTGGTCCTCCATATCCATAGATTACATTGTCAAACTTCTGGAATCTGAATGGTTCAATGCCATCCTTGTCATTGTGTGTAGGCTAACCAAGCAGGGCATTTTCACACTCTGTCACACTACAGATACTGCCCTGGACTTTGCCTGGCTGTTTCTTGAGCATGTCTTTGCCAAGCACAGACTCCAAAAAGACATCATCTCTGACTGTGGCCCACTCTTTGTATTCAAATTTTGGACCTCTCTGTGTAAGGCCCTCAAAGTAAAGACTAACCTCTTTACCACCTACCACTTGGAAACCAACAGCCAAACCAAAAGGATCAACTAGTCCCTTGAACAGTGTCTCTGGCTGTACGTCAACTAACTTGCAGGACAACTGGCATGCCAAGCTCTCTCTGGCCGAGTTCACCTACAACAACATGCTGCACTCTGCCACCAGAGTATTGCCCTTTTTTGCCAACAATAGGTACCACCCTTGACTAACCCTCTCACTCTGGAACATCTTTAAAAATTGTTGTAAGTCTTCATTTTACTCTTCAAGTTTTCTTCAAACTCATTTATTACAAGTGCATGTATGTTACAACACAAAATAATAACAATACATCAATAGGTAGTATTACTTTCTTTTCATAGGTAAGTTAACTTTCATGTTTTTCATGATTACAATCCGCTATATGATTTTTTCAAAC